>CM061131.1:128025178-128296179 GCA_030789695.1 Scilla litardierei
CTCTCATGCCTCCTCGCTTTGCTCCCACTCGGGACGCGGTCTCGCGATCCCGCAATAGCGGGCAATACTCCGCGGGAGCCACGTCGCCATTCCTGAGTACGGACCCAAGTCCGAACCATGTTAGAAGGGAGGTAGTGTTATGTCATCCGAGCCGAGCCGGGCTTCCGCCTCGCACTCGAATGCCAGGGGCAATTGTTACGACCTAAAGATCGTGGGAGTCCGACTCCCGCCCAGATACGCTGACATACCTCGTTGACTCACCCCTTTGCAAAGGGGCCGCCGCCCCGGAGGTCTGAGGCTACATGGGAATGGGCGCACCTCGTAGCGCCCCCCTCTCGGCCGAGGCGTACAACCGCAGTCGCTCGGCCCGCCAGGGGCAGTGCACCTGGGGAGCACCCAGACGGTGCCGTCGGGGATGCTGACAGAGGCATGTGCATATCCCTCCCTGCCAGCGGTCCCTGACCCGCGACCGAAAAGGCGCGCGGCCAGGCCGGACAACCCTCGATCAGGTCGACCCGGCGGGTCCCCACGAACCCCGCCACCGGGGATAGCATTGCCGGACCTTTAGTTCATCACACATGACAAACAACCTAGTGTAAGGACACGACTGACACTAACGCCACCCGACCATCTGACAAAGCACCCCCTGGCCGCTGAGCCCCCTGACACTTAATGCTTTCGGCCCTGTCACCCTGACAAAAGTGCCCCTGGCCGTTGCGCCGTCTGACAAAAGCGGGGCAGACACTCCTGCTCCTGACATCCTCGTCCGAATCTTCCGCTGACAGCCGGGCCAGCTCAGCACATCGAGTCAGCATGCCAGGTCAGCCCCACCTAATCATCTCCCATCAGGTATAAATACCCCCACACTGCTTACGGTAGGTTGGCAAATTATCTCTGAATCCATTATTCACACACGAGAGCAAAGGTCGTCCATATCTTTGTTCTCCCACATATAGCCTGTCACGTACGGTCGACACACCCTCAGTCCGACCTGTGTGCCTAGCCCCCGCTTTAAGTCCAGTCACTAACTTAGGCATCAGAGGGGCTAAGGGTTGGACCCCAACCCGGCCCTTCTGACGAGTTGCTCGTGGTGCAGGGTAGCTCGCCCCTTGGCCGACATCCGCCTTCGGTTCCCGCCGCCCGATCCTCCTCCGCCGCGCCCGGTGAGATTAGACTCCGTGGTCTCCCCCAGCGGTAAGTTCAGCCTCTTCACCCCACTAGTCACTTGTTAAATAGCCCATCTAAATCCTCTTATCAATATAACCACCGTGCCCTTGGTTCCCCTCAATACAAATTCATTGTACTCGAGTTCCACCCCGCAACAATGTCTAACTCGACTCTTCGTCTCACGAGATTCAAGTAATTATACAGCTTGTTAATGATCGATTTAATGAATATCTTATTGATAATGTCCTCATAGAACATTATCAAAACACAGTCATTACTATCTGGGACTTACCCCAGAGGGAGGACTTAACTCAGAGTCACTGGCTATGAATCGCACTAAGTCTAACTAAGTGTGATTCATACCTTTTAACACACCGATGTGTTAACAGACTTGTCCTGAGAGAAAATCATATTTTCTTTTAATTACACAAGATTTTATATAGCTAAGTATTTGACCATTCGATCTAATCGAATCAGTTTAAATACTTTTGTCATTTCGTTCTTTATTTTATCAGACTTGTGTTTCATCAAGAACACGTGTCTTAATAAAATATAAGAATAACTTATTTTGGTTAATCTAGACTCGGGTACCACCATTGCTGTGAACATAAATAATCAATACATATACTTTTAGTTGAAGTAGCAAAAAATTAAAATTTAAAATATGGCTTTAGTATTTCGGTCTCTATTGTAGAGTAGATACAAATCGCTTCATTAATATGTGTTCCCACCTTAAAACTTACTCCTTGATGTCAAATAATTAGACATCAAGCATAATATTTTGATAAAATAAACTGAGCCAACAGTAATAATTTGTAACAAAAGAGAATTTATTATGTATTTGAGAATAATATGTATCACATATCATAGGAGAAAATCTCATGATATGCAGTCAAAACATCCTCTTTACACTAAGATTGGAAGCTCAGTATCATTTGCATTGATATCCATGTCTTCAAACATAAATACACATCTAATTTGATCCACAAGCATTCAAAAATTTCAAGGATTTTCACCCCATTTGACCTTGCATTGGGTGGTTGAAAATTTAACCGTTTCTTAACAATATAACAATTGCCACTTCTACTGTCCTGGTCAAATAGTATGAAAATCTCGTGATATTTGTCAGATTCAGGTCCAAAGACATGGAGATTAATGTAGGCAGTGCCAATCATCCAATTGTGTGATAGAAAGATGATTTTTTGGCAACCATTTAAGGAAGTTTCCTCATGTGCCACTTATGATATCAGTTATTGATCGCTCCAAAATGTAACCCAAAAGGGCGACCGTGTAGTTTTACCGCAAGCGCACGGTGTAGCGGCGAGCGGGTTATCGAACACAGGGAGGACGTATGACAGTGCCTGCTCCGAACAACCTGGCTATAGGAACAGAAAAGAGGGGATTTGCCTTTTGGCGATCCTGTCACAATCGTCAGACAAAGTATGGAGATATAAAATCAAATAAAGACGCCTAGGGAATAGGGAATCCCTGCTACTCACCGTATCTCGTCGATGTGATTCATTGGTATCGCAATTGCTAGGGTAGAATTTTGGATGAACTAGTTGCAACTGAATGTAAATCCTAGCTCACGCTCTCGCGCTGTTGCCGGTCTATAGCTATCCTAGGTTTGGGTCCAATCTCTTGCAAACCCTAGCCTATGCAAGCTAGCATTAGGATCAACATCATCGTTCAATCGCGTCCCGAGCCCACTCTTGTGCAAACTCGGGCCACGACCTAGGTTGGGATAGTTCCTACCCGTCCAATCTCTTGCAAACGAGTATCGGTATGGAATTGCAACCGAGAACCCTAGTATCGGTCCAATCTCTTGCAAACTGATACTACGGAAACTCAATTTCAACCCAATTCAGATTTCTAGGGTTTCCTATCGAATTGGGATCCAATCTCTTGCAAATCCCAATCGGTATGAATACCTAGCTATCCGTAATAAATCGATCCCAAACTAACCATAATAGCAATTCTAGCAATATTTCTACCAAATCATCACAAATCAGAAATTGGGCTCGTAGGGTTCATCCCCACGCCCCAAGACGTTAGGACTACTCACAATTCATATCACAAATGCAAGAATAAACAATTGAAATAACAATATAATTCATCACAATATTCAAATAAGCAATAAAAATAAGATTTTTAATGGAGAGGGAGACAAACAAATAGAGTTCTCCAAGAATCCAACAAAAATAAACTTTCCTCTCCTCTCCAATCACAAGAATCAAAAGCTAAAAAGTTTAATCTAAAAAGCTGCAAAAAGCAAAGGAAAAAGCTCTCTAACCTAGGTTAGAATCAGGGGTTAAATACCCCCCAAAACTGCCCAAAAAACCTGACCAAAATGCCCCTGCGCCTCTCTAATTTCGAGTTTTCCGCTACAGGCGATAGCCGCACTCGGCCGAGTGACAAATGTCACTCGGCCGAGTGACAAATGTCACTCGGCCGAGTGAGAAACCCTGAAATTTTCCAATAAGTTCGAGTCTTCGGGGGTCTTCACTTCGGGGGTCGTTCGGCCGAGTGATTTGTCGTCACTCGGCCGATGGGCTTATCTTCACTCGGGCGATCGGCAATTGCCACTCGGCCGAGTGGGTCTTCTGCTGCTCAGACTGACGAAAAACAGTAAGTTGGCTCTTTTTGAGGGGCGTCGTCTGAGTGCCACTCGGGCGGACGGGATAAGTCGCTCGGCCGAGTGGGCTTCTGATGCTCGGCCGAGTGCACGCTTGGAGCATGTCCGATCTGGCCGGCCGAGCGGGGTCTCGTCATTCGGCCGAGTGATTCCTTCACTCGGCCGAGTGAGACACTGAAAATGCCCAAACATCTTGTTTTTGCCTCCTCGTTGCTCCTACGATGTTCTTTCTTCTTCCGCTCCTCTCCAATAACAAAATACCCCCCGGGGAAGTCGTCGGTGAAACTCCGGAGAGGGTGTATCTCGGGATCACTCCAAATCGCTCCAAATCTCCTGAAATACGACAAAAACAACCAATCGTGAAAAGTATCGCAATATCGTCGATATATCGTGAAAAACATGATTTGAGCGATCTAAATGGCATGCAAACATGTGGGAAAAAAGTGTAAAATACGGAGTGATCAAAATCCCCCAAGCTTGCCTCTTACTCGTCCTCGAGGAAGATAAGTAAAAGGCGAACCCGGTGGATTCAGAAAATGAAAACGGCGGAAAAACGGAAAACGAAAAACGAAGAAGAAAGAAGAAAGCGAAGAGGGAAGCTTCTAGATCATTTTTCTCAGAACGTGGGTTTTGCTTACTCATATAGCATGCACCGAATGTAAAACACAGGTCAAAAAATTTTATCTCGATATCATAGTATAATGGTGCAAATAGAAATAGAAAACCCAACAGTAATGATATAGCATGAAAGAAGGAATAATTCTAAAATTAACCTTGTCTGAATCATCTAAAGCGGTATACAATACGGTAGACAACACACTTTTCAATTGGATGCTTTCTATGAGGAGTATAAGAATATCACGCGATAGAATAGAATAGAATAGAAAAGAGTGGATTTCATGAAATGAGTGCTAGACGTAGATTTCTGGATTTTGTAAAGCTAAAACAATCTCACCGAGTAAAGAGTATTACTTAGCCTAGGTTGTCATGCACCGTCAAGTAGTCACTCTCTCACACATCATTGGATTTCCCTCCCCCAAGCTTATATATAAGCGTGGTGGCATAAAAAAACAATATTTACATCCCCATTTTTATGAAGCTCCAAAAGTAATAAAAATAAAAAACAAAAAAAAGGGAAGAAAGAGAGAGAACATGAGATGAGATCGTTTATTGAGATTCTTTTCTCTTTTCTTTTCTTTTTCTTTTCTTTTCTCTCTTTTTTTCAAATAACATATATACACAATGATCTTAAATCAAAGAGAAATAAGGATATACAAGAATTTTTCTTTTTTCTTTTTGGTTTTGGGAAATTTGGAGCTAGGAATTAATAGCGGGGGAAATGCCATATATTAGAATCGCTAAGGGGAGATTCACCAATGATTTAAAAATAGAGAATTGATGTTCAAGATATGTGGAGAAAGAAATAAGTATGTCTCTCCGTTCACTCTATAAGACGTGCACGACAACTTCAGCAGGGTAATCTAATCTACTCGGTTTCGATCACAAAAAAGCAAAACTAATCCAGATTTATCATAGCTAACATCATTCAATCATCCTGAAGTGAAATGTACAAATCATGCATATAGAAGTGATATAGGAAAAGAATACGGTACTCCAGATATAAGCATTCAATGCGTGAATCTTGGTGTGTTTTCTGCGATAGCATACATATGAATATTCAGACTCAGCTAATAATAAAATTTCATCCATTTTCATGCGGAAAAAGTGTGGGTTACTATCTCTAAATGCAAGGCAAATCACAACATATGTATCAGAAATAAAATCTAAGACATGACAAATATAGCATGCATATAGAGAAAGCTAACTCCACGTCATCATCATCACAGAAAAGTCATCTCTAGCATGAGATGAAAAAGAAATAAAGATAAAGAGGGAAAATAAAACTAAATACAATGCAGCACACAAAGAAAATAAGAAAAACGTGATGCATGGTAAAAAAAAAGAAAAAGTGATGAAAATGAGTGCAAATGCGGAAAATGGCGTGAAAAAACTAAAAATAAAGGTGGTAAATCGAAAAGCGTGAGAACTCACTCCCCCAAGCTAAAGTGCACAGTGTCCTCAATGTGCGAAGTGTGGCACACCGAGAGACGTGTAATGTGAGGGGAAGGTGAGGATGCATGCATGAGGAAAAAGAAAATAACATAATGAAACGAAAAATATGATGCGGATATGATGCATGCAGATATAGGAGTGAATCAGATATAAAAGTGTGACACCAAAAACTCTCCATCTCTCCCAAAAATGATATAGAAATATATGAACAAAATGTGGTCCCAAAAACAGTGAGGGGAGGGGGGGTGGGCAAAAATCATCAGGACCCAGCAGAGACGGGCAGCACGACGACAAAAAGGATCAATGGCATCAAGGGTGCCTAAGAGGGTGGGGCTGCGCCGTCTCCGTCCTGAGGCGGAGGTGGTGGTGGTGGCGGCGGGGGAACAATCTGCTGAGTGGGTGTGGGTGTGGAAGCAGGCTGGGTGTGTGTAGGAGTGGGGGTGGGTACCTGCTGGGTGGGTGTGGGTACGCGAGGAAGCCGGTCGAGAATCTGAGTGAGGCAATAGTGAATACCTGGTAGTAGGTCGAAGCGGCTGGCCATAGCGGTGACGGTGGCAGACATGGTCCTGAGGTCACCTCTGAGGCCACTCACCGCCCCCTCGAGAGCACGAATGCTCTGAAGTACAGTGTCGGGGGGAGGTGGTGCAGAGGGACGCACCTGTCTGTGCTGTGCAGGACGGGGCTGGCGGACTCGGGTGGCGTAGGTGATGAGCTCAGCAGGCATGTGGAGGAAGGGTGCTGTGCTCACAAATGTGGGCCTAGCCTCAGTACGAGGCTGGGGCGCAGGCTGGTATAAGGTGGAAGCAGCAGCAACGGAAGGGGAGTATAAAAGTGGCAACGAGGCAGCCAGAGAGGTCGGTGACACAGACGTGTGGACAGACGCCATGACACTCTCAGAAAAAACGGCTGCGGTGGAGACAGAGGTGGACACCATGGTCTCCACGACGGCAGCAAAAGAGGGCTCTCCGCTCTCAACTACAGTCGGTGGGCGCTCGGGTAGGGCGGAGGAAACGGGCTCAACGGACAAAGGGCCAGCTGTTGTGGGAGTGGTGGTGGGCGTGTAGGTAGTGGAGGTGGGCTCAGCGAGGGTACTCCCGACATTGGCAGAAGTGTGGACAGAGGTGTCGGGAGCAGCAGAAATATCGGGCTGCTGAGGGGCCACGGGGTCGGCAGGAGCAGCGGGGTCAGCGGGTGCAGCGTGTGCAGCGTGGGCCTGCTCAGCCTCCTCGGCCTCAAGCACGTAGGCGGCGGGGATCAGGAGATCCATCGCCGGAAGCCAGTCCACCTGTGCGGGTGCTATCTGTGTCCGAGCTGGGCTCGGAAGGATCATGTAATCCGCACCATAGGGGCAGTGTAACCAAACCCAGTGCCGCTGACCGTGCGGACGAAGCATCTTCATCCGAGCCATGACGTCAATGGACAGTGAAGTGGGGCCCGGGGCTCGTCGCAGGTCATCTGGAAAGTCCTCGCCGGTCATCAGGGCGAGCAGGGTGATCAGACTGCCGCAACATATCGGTGAGCGAGCGCCCACCGATACGATGATGCGATCCAAAAACCAGCTCGCGATATCAATCACGACGACGGGGACCAACTCGTCGCCCTCCCTAGATAGAGCTCTAGGGCGCGTCATCGCGTAGAGCATATAAAGCTCCGACGTGGACATCGTCCCCGGCTCATATCTCGCCAAAAAGGTAGTCGCCATAAGGCGCTGAGCTATGCGGAGGCAAGGGTGGACGATGGCCAAGGCCTTGGCCCTACTAGGGTCGAAGGCAGCAGGTAGACCTGTGATCTGGGCCCAGAAAGCGCCGGAATCGAAGGAAGGTGGGGGAATGTGAGTGGGGGCGTAACCACGGTCGGCCCCGGGGACATCGGGCCACGAAAAGAAAGCTCTCATCATACTGAGAGTGACCTGGCACTCTCGGTCCATGAACCTAAACGAGCATCCCTCGTCGGTCCGGGCGATAGAACTAAGCACCTCAAGTGTCGGATGGACGAACGTGTCCGCCGACACCTGGAAGAAATCTCGCCAACCCACGTTGTCATACAACATGAGCATCCCCTCAAGTACCCCCAGGCGTCCTAGGTCTGCAAGGTGTGCGAACCTGGAGGGTACAATCGAGCGCTGGGAAATGCGCTCGAAGACGACGCGGTGTGCGTCGTCTCGGAACGTAATCCCCAGCGGCCCGACAAGTGGAGCCGGTGGTGGCTGTGGGACGGCAGGGGGTGGCTGTTCGGGGTGAATGGGCTCTGCAGGCTGTGCGGGGTGTGGTCGCGCCCCGGATGTACACCCGAAGAACGATTGTAGTTTTACCGCAAGCGCACAGCAGAGTGGCGAGCGGGTATCGAACACAGGGAGGTGGTGTTGGCTCCAATCTATCCTAGGTTGGTTTGACTACGAATGTTTTATTGGTGGAGATGGCTATGGTATGATATAATGGAAATGGTGGTGGATGTCGGTGTCGATGATAAAGAAATCGGTCAAATATCGATTCAAATACAATATAATAAAAGTGTCTAGGGCTAGGGAATCCCCACTACGGACCGTCATGCATCATTGTGAATAGTGAATCTCAATATTACTAGACTTGCGTTGAGGTGAACTAGTCGTAACTGAATAGAGAACCAAGCTCACGCTCTCGAGCTATTGCCGGTCTATAGCAACCTAGGCTCGGGTACAATCTCTTGCAAACCTTAACCTAAGCCGCTAGCATGAAGATCGACATCATCGTCCAATCGCTCCTCGAGCCCACTCTCGTGCAAACTCGAGTTACGATCTAGGTTGTGATAGTTCGTATTCGTCCAATCTCTTGCAAACGAATATGGGTATAGATTTACAATTAAAAATCCTAGCTTTGGTCCAATCTCTTGCAAACCAAATATAGAGAAATCCAATTGTAAATCTAAATCAAATATCTAGGCCTTCCCATCGATTAGAATCCAATCTCTTGCAAATCCCAAATCGATGGAAATCCCTAGCTATCCGTAGTAAATCAATCACAACCTAACCTCCTAGCAATTCTAACAATTTGGAAATTCATTCATCACAAATATGAAATTAGATCCATAGGGTTCATCCCCAAACCCTAGAACAACAAATCTACACTAGCATATCAATAAGGATATGCGAATCAATAGAAATCATTGCTTGCATACAAAAAGATAGAAACACAAAGATTCAAATAAAAAGAAGAAAATACTTAGCTTGATGAAGATCTTCAATCCAAAATACAAGCTTTTAGATCCAAGAGGGGGCCTAGGGCATGGCCTAACCTCTAAAATAATCCTAAGAAAAACATATGGGGGCTAAGAAAACTTAATGGGGATCTCCCTCTAATGGTGGCTACAAAACCCTTATATACTCTCCCAAAACCCTAGCAAATAACCCTAGAAAACCCCTCAAATTCGTGCCCAAAAACAGCCCAAACCGCAACTTAAAATCTGGGCCCAGGCCGCACTCGGCCGAGTGGAATATGTGACCCGGCCGAGTGGAAATTCCAGCACTGCAGCATCAACTTGCAGAAATTCCCCAGATTTCATCCGACCTCCGATTTGCGCGTTCTTGGCGGCGTTGGAACCTTCATGAAGTCTACTATCCATAAAAAATATGAGAAAAATACTTTGATTGCTGGAATGATAGAAGATTTCAAAAGAGTGAGAGGCTGTCTGAAAATCTGGGCGCTGCGTGTCCTCGGCATCACTCGGTCGAGCGGCAAATGTCACTCGGCCGAGGGGCTTTTGGTACTCGGCCGAGTCGGAGCTCGTAGTCGACTGACAGATTACAGAGAGTTGAGATTTTTGCTTGCCGTCGTCGTGATGCCACTCGGGCGAGTGGTGTCTCCGTGCTCGGCCGAGTGGGCTGGCGATGCTCGGCCGAGTGCACGCTGATACTCAATCTGCTGCGTGTCCGATCTGGCCGGCCGAGCGGGCTTCTTTGCTCGGCCGAGTGACTCCTTCACTCGGCCGAGTGGCATGCTTTAGATGCCCAATCTTCTCCGTTTCTCCTCCTCGTCGCTCCTACAGAGTTTCTTCTTCTTCCACCCGTCTCCCATCGCCGAATAGCCCTCAAAAGTGCCTTGGGTGACGCTCCGGAGTGGGTGCAAGTCCCTTAAGCTCATTTTTGCTCCCGATCGCTCCATATTTCCTGAAATCCGACAAAAACAAGAAATAGTGAAAAGTAACACGATATCATCGAATAATCGTGAAAATCGCAATATGAGCAACCGAAATGGCATGCAAATATGTAGAAAAAAGGTGTAAAATATGGACCGATCAAAATCCCCCAAGCTTACCTCTTACTCGTCCTCGAGAAAGATAAGTAAAAAGATGAACTCGGGAGATGGAAAATAAGGGAAATGAAATAAAAGAAATACGAAGTGGAAGGGGTCGCTAGATTATACTCTCAGATCTCAAGCAATAAGCTACACATCACGACAACTTGGAAAATACGAATCACATGCTATAAGGATTTCAAATCTTACATAAACATGGTTCTTGCAAGTTTTTAAGAACAACAAAAGGGATTCTCTAAATTCTTACAATCAATTCATATCCACGTCACGCATTTCATAGGATTTAATATACAAATGTTGGCAATGCACTTTTCAATCAAGAGTTATAACTGAAACATATAAGAATCACACCAAGCATGCAATAGAGAATGGAATAAATCATGGCATTCATGTATTTATATCGATTCATAAGAAATCTCCATAACTAAGGTATTTTGCTAAGTTTCAGCATTATCGAATATTCCCATTCATGCACGTCTCCACTCTAATGTCATACTCACTCATATGGTCAAATGAATTCACCCCCCCAAGCTTAGCTTGAGGCGTCGCATCCAAAGGAATATAATAGTGGAAAATGGGATTTTTGCCTTGGTTTTCCCAAGTATTTTGTGGCTCCAATAATGAGATAGAGAAATATTTTTTTTTTCTTTTGGACTTTGTTTCTCATTTTTCTTTTTGGATTTTTGTAGGAGCTATATGATTTGTATTTTTGGTTTTTGGCTCCTTTTTGGCTTTTTGGACTTTTTGGAGCTAACTTTTCTTTTTTGGGGATTTTCGGGAAATAGATGCGATATAAGTAGCTTTAGGAGGTGAACTCAAGTGGCATGTAGAGAATAAAAAGATATATGTGGAGAAAGAAATAATGTAACACTCGGTTCACTCTAAGATGTGCACGAACGGTTCAATAAAATAATACTTCAACTAAAACTCATATGTAAGCATGTATATTCACAATCATTTCAATAAATAGTGAAGTCAAGCAGTAAAGTTTACAACCATATCAGGCATGCAACAGAAGGTGAATAAGACAATAAAACTGATGCTTCAGATATACTAATGATGCGTGAATCTTGGTGCATTTCCAACAAAAGCATACTAAACACTAATCCATACATTCAGTTTCAATTAATATCATGCATTCATATAGAGGAATCATCAAAAGAAATAGATTTGCAAGCATATGTGAATAGCAAGACTATGGAATACACTAAATAGCATAGCATGGAATAATAAGCATCGTGATGGTTGCTAAAGCAATAAGAGATATCATCATACAAAACTCATCTAGCGGAAGAAGAGAAAAAGAAAATAAAGAAATAAAAATAAAAGAGGGGAAAGAAAAGAAAATCAAGCATACAATATGATGCATGAACACACATAAAAGGAAAATAAAATGGTAAATTCGAAAAGATGATGCAAAAAATTTTGATAAATTTTAAAAATCCTAAAATAAAGCAAAAATGTAACTAATGCATCTAAATGGCATGGAAATGCACTCCCCCAAGCTTAAACTGCACATTGTCCCCAATGTGATCATAATTAAAGAATATGAGGAACAACGATAATAATAAGGGGGTGAATGAAATATGATGAAATGAATGACATGAAATCCTAATGTAACTACATGCACATACAATGATGCATGAGAGCGCCTTCCCCAAGCTTATACCAAACAATCCTATTCAAATGACTTGACCAAAAATGTCATGGCTTTGCAAAGCGTGATCAAGTCAAACGAATAAGAAAGTAAGGTTTCACTTGAAAGAAATGCTCGAATGTGGTGAGCAAAAGGATGTGACACATCAAAATATGGAGAGGGCAATTAATATATATAATGGGTTTGGGGTGTAAAAATTTTTGTTGACGTCATATGAGGTGATATTTATTCAAGAAAATCTATACGGTCCTCTCGCTGTCGAGAGGATTCGTGTTTATTCAAAATATAAAAATTTCTACACTACTGGATTGATATCACCTATAGCAAAGGGCGGATCCAGTATCTTTGCTGGTGCAGGCAACTGCTCCAACTGATCCTTCCGTGGCTCCGCCAGACGCGTGTGTCCACGGACTCCATCAGACTCCAGCAATGCGGCTCCCAGCACCTCTCCAAGGACTCCACCTGTACCTTGCAAGAGATAAGCCGCATCAATCTGATGTGGATAATTCTTCCCCAAAATAAATGTATTCCAAAGAGGGTCATCAACATAAGTATTTAAAATCAAAGACGGTTGATAACACTTCCCTGGAAATAAATCTCCACTCTCGTATACCACGTCGATCAACTCCTCATTGTTCGCCTCAGGTTGTTCAAGTAGCTTGGGCATATAAGCGTAGGTCTCATCAGGCAGCTCCTCATCATCGTCAGACTTATCCCATCGCACCTCCTGATCATATTCAATAGCGTCCATGGGTGCTAACTCCTCGCTCTCCTCCTCGTATACGTCCCATCGTACCTCTTGATCGTATGTACATGAATCCTGCAAAAGGTGCAATGAGTCGTCAAAATCTGAATCATAGCAGCATCATATACGGGAGGGGAATCAAATGTAAAGGGCGAGGGAGTAAAGAGACCCCCCCTGAAGGGGAGCCATAAGCTCTGTGGGATTGTCCTCGGCGTCATTGGAAGGGTGGTCCTCTGAGGGATGCTCAGCCTCTGTAGAAAGTAGAGGCGGCTGCGGTAGCTCGAAAGGAGGAGGGTAATGCTCGGGATCCTCATGAATGGTTGTGTCCTCGTCCCAATGCACGGCCTCCTCGGTGACAAGCTCTGGCTCCACATGTAAGGCCTCCTCAAAAGCAAGCTCTGGCTCTTGTGGGTGGCAAGGGGGAGCGACGATGGCACAAGCTGACTCTCCCCCAAGCTGAACGTGGACATCCTCCTCAGGCTCCTCAGGTATAGAAGGTAATGTAAATGTCATCATCTCCTTTTCATGCCTCCTTCTTTGTTTCTGTCCAGGAGCTCGAGGCACCTGATTGCATGGCTTGGCCTCCTCAATAGTAGGTGCAGGTGGCTCTATGGGCTCATGTATCTTGACCGCGGTATAAAAGTGGGTCTTGTGCCCCTCAACTAGAGCATAGACTCCATCATCAATTGTGCCTGTGGAAGAGATACAATGAGTAATAAAGTTTTGAAATTCGAGCTCAAAAGGTTCACCTGCGGTTATTGTCAATGGACCGGAATCTCGAACTACGTCAATAATGTTTCTCAATAGGTCCATATATGTGTCCTCCCTTGACAGTTCAGATGTCTCTATTTGTGGAGTGTTGATGGTGTAAAGGTGGATATGATCACCTTCAAGTGAAGCATACACTCCATCTATGATAGTACCTGCGCTAGAGACATTAGCCATAACAAAATCGATGAATATTTGGTCGTATGGTTTACTTACCGTAACGGTTAGTGAACCGGTAGATCGAGCATCATCTATCATTTGCTCCAAGGCTGCTGCCAACTGTAGATCACTGAACTTCCCCACTTGCATCCTCTTCAAAAACTCACGTGATGGTCCCTTTAGCCCTCTAGTGAAGATATCAAATAGCGTGGAGTCATTCCACTCATGGTCTGACTCCGTCTGGAACATTTCTAACATTCCTTCAAACCTAGACAAGGCCTCCCCGAATGATTCTCCATCAGCCTGATAGAATGCAGCGAGATATATGTAGGATTGTATAGAGCCCGCTCGCATTTTCTTTGGAAGCACCATCGCTGCAACAACTGTACCTGATCAATCAAAGAAAACAACCTGGAAAAGACGTCAGTGGTACAAAGAGAGATAAAGATAATAATAACAGGTGGTGGGAAAAAATCTCTCGCAATGTTTTTTTTTGATTTTTTTTAAATGTAATCTAATCAACCTAATTGTGACAAATTGGCACCCAACGGGAAACACCTCCCCGGCAACGGCGCCAAAAACTTGGTCGCGTCCCGGATATACACCCGAAGAACGATTGTAGTTTTACCGCAAGCGCACGGCAGAGTGGCGAGCGGGTATCGAACACAGGGAGGTGGTGTTGGCTCCAATCTATCCTAGGTTGGTTTGACTACGAATGTTTTATTGGTGGAGATGGCTATGGTATGATATAATGGAAATGGTGGTGGATGTCGGTGTCGATGATAAAGAAATCGGTCAAATATCGATTCAAATACAATATAATAAAAGTGTCTAGGGACCGTCATGCATCATTGTGAATAGTGAATCTCAATATCACTAGACTTACGTTGAGGTGAACTAGTCGTAACTGAATAGAGAACCAAGCTCACGCTCTCGCGCTATTGCCGATCTATAGCAACCTAGGCTCGGGTCCAATCTTTTGCAAACCTTAACCTAAGCCGCTAGCATGAAGATCGACATCATCGTCCAATCGCTCCTCGAGCCCACTCTCGTGCAAACTCGAGTTACGATCTAGGTTGTGATAGTTCGTATTCGTCCAATCTCTTGCAAACGAATATGGGTATAGATTTACAATTAAAAATCCTAGCTTTGGTCCAATCTCTTGCAAACCAAATATAGAGAAATCCAATTGTAAATCTAAATCAAATATCTAGGCCTTCCCATCGATTAGAATCCAATCTCTTGCAAATCCCAAATCGATGGAAATCCCTAGCTATCCGTAGTAAATCAATCACAACCTAACCTCCTAGCAATTCTAGCAATTTGGAAATTTATTCATCACAAATATGAAATTAGATCCATAGGGTTCATCCCCAAACCCTAGAACAACAAATCTACTCTAGCATAGCAATAAGGATATGAGAATCAATAGAAATCATTGCTTGCATACAAAAAGATAGAAAAACAAAGATTCAAATAAAAAGAAGAAAATACTTAGCTTGATGAAGATCTTCAATCCAAAATACAAGCTTTTAGATCCAAGAGGGGGCCTAGGGCATGGCCTAACCTCTAAAATAATCCTAAGAAAAACATATGGGGGCTAAGAAAACTTAATGTGGATCTCCCTCTAATGGTGGCTACAAAACCCTTATATACTCTCCCAAAACCCTAGCAAATAACCCTAGAAAACCCCTCAAATTCGTGCCCAAAAACAGCCCAAACCGCAACGTAAAATCTGGGCCCAGGCCGCACTCGGCCGAGTGGAATATGTGACCCGGCCGAGTGGAAATTCCAGCACTGCAGCATCAACTTGCAGAAATTCCCCAGATTTCATCCGACCTCCGATTTGCGTGTTCTTGGCGGCGTTGGAACCTTCATGAAGTCTACTATCCATAAAAAATATGAGAAAAATACTTTGATTGTTGGAATGATAGCAGATTTCAAAAGAGTGAGAGGCTGTCTGAAAATCTGGGCGCTGCGTGTCCTCGGCATCACTCGGTCGAGCGGCAAATGTCACTCGGCCGAGGGGCTTTTGGTACTCGGCCGAGTTGGAGCTCGTAGTCGACTGACAGATTACAGAGAGTTGAGATTTTTGCTTGCCGTCGTCGTGATGCCACTCGGGCGAGTGGTGTCTCCGTGCTCGGCCGAGTGGGTTGGCGATGCTCGGCCGAGTGCACGCTGATACTCAATCTGCTGCGTGTCCGATCTGGCCGGCCGAGCGGGCTTCTTTGCTCGGCCGAGTGACTCCTTCACTCGGCCGAGTGGCATGCTGTAGATGCCCAATCTTCTCCGTTTCTCCTCCTCGTCGCTCCTACGGAGTTTCTTCTTCTTCCACCCGTCTCCCATCGCCGAATAGCCCTCAAAAGTGCCTTGGGTGACGCTCCGGAGTGGATGCAAGTCCCTTAAGCTCATTTTTGCTCCCGATCGCTCCATATTTCCTGAAATCCGACAAAAACAAGAAATAGTGAAAAGTAACACGATATCATCGAATAATCGTGAAAATCGCAATATGAGCAACCGAAATGGCATGCAAATATGTAGAAAAAAGGTGTAAAATATGGACCGATCAGGGTGTGCGGGGTCTGCAGGCTGTGTGGGGTGAACGGGATGTGGTGGTGTAGGCGGGGGAGAGTCTTCCACCTCGTGGGAGGGGCCGGGCTCATCCGACCGCTTCCGCTTGGCGGAAGCTCTCCTCGACCGCGGCCGTGTCCGGGGCGGCATATGGCCCCAGGTGCTCACCAAAAGCAATAAAAAATGCGGCGTGCGTAAAATAAAGGAAGGAGTATACCGCGACACGCCGCGAGAGCAAAGTAATGGAAGCGTTCGAAGACGACGCCTCCACGTAGCCCAAAACGATCCCCAGAAGCTCCCCTGGGCTCCCCTAAGCTCCCCAATATACCCTGCACATCAAACGAAAATATCAGCGAGTAATATTCAAAATGTATGGGGGGTTAGGGGTATGATAGAGAGATAATGAAGTTGATTTGGTTTTGGGGCTCGTTAAACACATGGATTGTCGAAAAATATGCAAAAGAGGAGGAAAAAGGCGAAATAAACGCTACCGGAGCTCGGCCGGCGAGGTGGTCGCAGGCGGCGACTCGGGCGAGGCGGAGGAGCGGTCGGCCGGTGGTGGTCGGCCGAGCGCGGCGGCGGGGCGAGTGGGTCGGGCGAGTGAGGGGGGGGGGGGGGGTCGCAGCGGTTGTAGGAGAGATCGGGCGCGGGCTTGGGGGGAAAATCGATAATAACGCTTCGAATTCCGCGCCGAGCCCGTACCGACTTATATAAGGAAAAATTACGACTCGGCCGAGTGACTAAGTCGCTCGGCCGAGTGATCGTAACGGAAATATTTTTGAAATTTTCTCCCCGCTTACGACTCGGCCGAGTGGCCTTACCATCCTCAGCCGAGTGGAACAAGTCCATTCTGCCGAGTGGCTCAAGCTACTCGGCAAGACTCTCCCTAGGAGCGTATCAGTTTTACTCGGCTGAGTGAAGTTATATACTCGGCCGAGTGGCAATTATACTGAAATCAAGAAAAGAAACAGAGAGTTGGGTACAACAGACTTCCCTCGTTTGTGAGCCGCTCGGGCGGACGAACTTATGTGCGCGGCCGAGTGACTAGTATGCTCGGCCGAGTGAACCCTGTTTTCTGCTGTTTGGCTTCGTTTGGGCTTTAAACTCTGTTTTTCTTCCTCCAGTCGATTTCATCTTCCTCTTAAGCATCGAGCGCATTCCTAGAGCGCTCCTCGTCGCCTTGTTCATCCTCTTAATGATGGATATCCCTTTCTCCTCTCCTGTCAAAGAAAAATAGGACACGTTATCACGAAATTTTTGGGCAAACGACTCAAAACACTAATAATTTCTAAAACAAAAATAAAGGAAAAGTAAAAATAAAGCAATAACCATCTGGTTGCCTCACGACAAGCGCTCGTTTAAGGTCGTGAGCTCGACCCCCTTTGATTTTCAATTCAATGCGGGATATTGGGTGCATATCAGATGCAACCGTCAAATTTTCCGGGAAGAACGCTTGGATTCGGATGTTGCGGTGGCGTGTTCTCCCTCGGTGATCTCTCGTCTCGGGTAGTGTTGGGGGGTGGCTCCCCCAAGCTAGTGCTTGCTCCGGGCATCGGCTTCACCGGTGACACCGATTTTCGTATCGGTGAGGCTTTCTTTGGAGTCTTCATCTTTGAGAGCTTGCAGAGCTCTCGTATCCTCGTGACATCAGCGTCGCCTTCATCAATTTCCATGGAGGGGTCGGGGGAATGCTCCATCTTTTCTTCTTGGTCCAAATCCGGCTCTTCCTCAAAATCTTCCTTGAATAGAGCGCCGATCGAATGGGGGATCACCTCCTCAATAACCTCGTCAAGGAGGTCCATATAGTCCAGCTCCTCATGATAAGGCATGTGTTTCATTGCCTTGGGAATATGAAGCTCCACCTCGATGTTGCTGACATTCAATGTTAGAGTTCCTTCACGTACGTCGACAATGACACCGGCGGTGGCGAGGAATGGGTGTCCAAGTATTAGCGACGTGTCTCCCTCCTCCTTGACATCCATGATCACGAAGTCACATGGCAAACATATGCCCCCCGGGACTTATAACGGGATGTCCTCTGCGATCCCTACCGGCCTTGTGATCCGACCATCGGCTAGTTGTATCCGCATGTCGGTAGGCTTCAATTTTGTGCCGGTATTTAGCCTTAGGAACATAGAGAGAGGCATGAGGCTAACACTAGCCCCTAAGTCCACCAACGCCTTTTGTAGAGGGACGCCGCCTAAGGTGCAAGGAATTCGGAAACTCTCCGGGTCTTTGAATTTGGCGGGCTCCTTCTCTTTCTTGGTGAACCAAGAGCCCTCCTCGGCAAGCATGATTTTCTCCTTCCTCTTTCTTCCCGTAATCAAATCTTTCAGGAACTTGGCATATGTCGGGATTTCCACGATAGCGTCGAGGAAAGGAATGTTGAGGCTTACCCCTCTCAAATACTCGAGAAACTTGGCTAGCCGTTTCTCCATTTTTGCTCTAGCAAGCCTCTGAGGGAATGTGATCGGTGGCATAAAACGCCTCTCTTCAATCAATTGCTCCGCTCTAGACTTTTCTTCCCCTTGCGGCTCTTTCTCCATCTCAACTTCAACGACCGGCTCAATTGGCTCTACATTCTCCTACACGGGCTCCTCGGTTGGAATCATGATGGGAGTGGTATCCTTCCTACCTCTAGTTGTAACTGCAACCACGGCATTGATGTGGCCGGTGGCGCCCCGTGGGTTTTGCTCGGGTTGAGCCGGCAATTGTTGAGTATTTCGATTGAGCAACGCCAATTGCTCCGAGATTTGGGCTACAACAGTTGTAAGAGAGTCTTGGCCCGCCTTCAAGGAAGCATTAATCTTCTTCTGCTCGACCATAAACTCTTCCACTCTAGCTTCAAAGTCGGAACGTTGTTGAGCTTGTGGAGGGTTTGGATTTCTCCACCCTTGATTGTATCCGGGCGGCCTATAGGGCCCAACTTGTTGCTTTGGCGGGAAATTTTGTTACGGAGGCCCCCTCGGTGGATAGTGTTGTTGTTGTTGTTGTTGTGGTCGAGCTTGTTGAGGTAGTTGTTGCGGCGGGTTCAAAGCTCCTTCATTGTTGGCATAGGAGAAACCGGGATGGTTTCTAGTGGCCAGATTGGCCCAATATCCTTGGTTCCCCGCGACGTATTGAACTTGCTCCAAAGATCCCTCTCCTTGTTCTCCTCCCAAATACATAGCTTGGGATTGGTCTTGCCAATTACACATTTGATTTGTTGGTGCGGATGTGGAAGGGGGTCCTTGGGGCTCCGTAATATACTTCTCCAGTCTCTCCACCACCTTGTGGAGAGAATCGAACTTGTTGGTCAGCTCCGCTACGGCCTTTGCCTCATAGATGCTAGATGGCTTCAAGGAGGACGAAGAGTATCCTCGCTCGTCGCCCCATTGTTGATTGTTTGAGGCCATCTCCTCAATTAGGGCCATAGCTTCGTCGGGAGTCTTCGATAGGATGGCACCATTTGCCGCGGCATCAATAATCTGCTTGGTCCCCGGTTGGAGACCATTGTAGAAGCTATGGACTAGCTCCCAATATTCAATGCTATGGTGGGGGCACTGATGCTGCAGATCTTTGAAGTGCTCCCAAGCCTCGTAGAGTGTCTCTTGAGGTCCTTGCTTGAAGGACATGAGAGCACTCCTAATCTTTACCGTCTTGGAAGGTGGATAGAACTTGTCGATGAACGCGCTTGCCAACCCATACCATGTGGTAAAGACTCCCTCAGCTTGCGTCCTCAACCAATAAAGAGCTTTATGCTTTAATGTGAAGGGGAAGAGGCGCAGTCTGATGGCATCCATGGTAAGCCCGGCATCTAGAAGGTGGCGCACTTTGATAGGAAGAGCTGGATGTGGTAATGGAGATTTTCATGGGCGTTCCCATGAAATGGATCCTGCTGCATCAGAACCACAAGCCCAGTCTTTAACTCAAAATTCTTGTCGGCCGCCAACTCCGGCATGGCTATGGACGAGGTCGTGGAGGAAGTCTTAGGCCGGAGCCTATCTCAAATAGAAATAATCCTCGCCATTCTTACAGCTAACTCTTCAGGCGTCTCCCGGACGTTCATAAACCTCCCTTCCGGATCTTGTCTCATCTCCGCTCTAATTCTCCGCACAGTACGTTCGAGCTCGGGATCAAATAATATAGCTTCAGGGTCCGCCGTTGATCTCGTGTACATGCAATGGGAAAACAGAGTTTCAAAGAAATGATTAGCACTATGGAAGGGTTAGATAAAAATAAAGAAATAAAACAAAAAGAAAGAAATAGCTAGGGTGGTAGGATCAAACACAATCGCCTCCCCGGCAACGACGCCAAAAACTTGGTCGCTTCTGGGCGTACACCCAAAAGGGCGACCGTGTAGTTTTACCGCAAGCGCACGGTATAGCGGCGAGCGGGTTATCGAACACAGGGAGGACGTATGACAGTGCCTGCTCTGAACAACCTGGCTATAGGAACAGAAAAGAGGGGATTTGCCTTTTGGCGATCCTGTCACAATCGTCAGACAAAGTATGGAGATATAAAATCAAATAAAGACGCCTAGGGAATAGGGAATCCCCGCTACTCACCGTATCTCGTCGATGTGATTCATTGGTATCGCAATTGCTAGGGTAGAATTTTGGATGAACTAGTTGCAACTGAATGTAAAACCTAGCTCACGCTCTCGCGCTGTTGCCGGTCTATTGCTATCCTAGGTTTGGGTCCAATCTCTTGCAAACCCTAGCCTATGCAAGCTAGCATTAGGATCAACATCATCGTTCAATCGCGTCCCGAGCCCACTCTCGTGAAAACTCGGGCCACGACCTAGGTTGGGATAGTTCCTACCCGTCCAATCTCTTGCAAACGAGTATCGGTATGGAATTACAATCGAGAACCCTAGTATCAGTCCAATCTCTTGCAAACCGATACTACGGAAACTCAATTTCAACCCAATTCGGATTTCTAGGGTTTCCTATTGAATTGGGATCCAATCTCTTGCAAATCCCAATCGGTATGAATACCTAGCTATCCGTAATAAATCGATCCCAAACTAACCCTAATAGCAATTCTAGCAATATTTCTACCAAATCATCACAAATCGGAAATTGGGCTCGTAGGGTTCATCCCCACACCCCAAGACGTTAGGACTACTCACAATTCATATCACAAATGCAAGAATAAACAATTGACATAACAATAGAATTCATCACAATATTCAAATAAGCAATAAAAATAAGATTTTTAATGGAGAGGGAGACAAACCAATAGAGTTCTCCAAGAATCCAACATAAATAAACTTTCCTCTCCTCTCCAATCACAAGAATCAAAAGCTAAAAAGTTTAATCTAAAAAGCTGCAAAAAGCAAAGGAAAAAGCTCTCTAACCTAGGTTAGAATCAGGGGTTAAATACCCCCCAAAACTGCCCAAAAAAACCTGACCAAAATGCCCCTGCGCCTCTCTAATTTCGAGTTTTCCGCTACATGCGATAGCCGCACTCGGCCGAGTGACAAATGTCACTCGGCCGAGTGAGAAACCCTGAAATTTTCCAGTAAGTTCGGGTCTTCGGGGGTCTTCACTTCGGGGGTCGCTCGGCCGAGTGATTTGTCGTCACTCGGCCGATGGGCTTATCTTCACTCGGACGGTCGGCAATTGCCACTCGGCCGAGTGGGTCTTCTGCTGCTCAGACTGACGAAAAACAGTAAATTGGCTCTTTTTGAGGGGCGTCGTCTGAGTGCCACTCGGGCGGACGGGATAAGTCGCTCGGCCGAGTGGGCTTCTGATGCTCGGCCGAGTGCACGCTTGGAGCATGTCCGATCTGGCCGGCCGAGCGGGGTCTCGTCGTTCGGCCGAGTGATTCCTTCACTCGGCCGAGTGAGACACTGAAAATGCCCAAACAGCTTGTTTTTGCCTCCTCGTCGCTCCTACGACGTTCTTTCTTCTTCCGCTCCTCTCCAATAACAAAATACCCCCCGGGGAAGTCGTCGGTGACACTCCGGAGAGGGTGTATCTCAGGATCACTCCAAATCGCTCCAAATCTCCTGAAATACGACAAAAACAACAAATCGTGAAAAGTATCACAATATCGTCGATATATCGTGAAAAACATGATTTGAGCGATCTAAATGGCATGCAAACATGCGGGAAAAAAGTGTAAAATACGGAGTGATCAGTTATGCTTTATGCATTTCTTATTCATATGCCGCTAAGACAGAGTAGAACAAATACTTCAGTAAATAAGGACTGAGCATTGTGTCGCTGTATTTGAAAGTCAACCATCTTCATCATTTCCCCCAATATGCATTCATTATGTAAAAAATATGACTTCAGTTTGGCACTAGCTATGGTAATATTTATTATGTCAAAAAGAAATCGTTCTTATTCATAAAATGTAGATGCCACCAACAAGTCTTATGCCTCGTTTGATGTCGGCATCAAAAGCATAAAAGGTACAATTTTTGTCAACATTGTCTTATTAGACATTCGTGTTTGTAAGAAATATAGTTGGTTTATATTATATAAGATCACAGAAATACAGGCATCCAGATTAGCAGCAAATTGGTTTATATTACGGTAAAGTAAGATCTTTTCTCTGAGAAACCAGATACTGAAATCTTAGAACAAAAGGGAATGTAAGAAAAATGCATGTGGCAAAAAACACTACATCCAAAAGCAAATGTAGCATATTATTAGAGAATTCATCCAACATACCTAGAATAACATCACTGACCTCTCACATTCAAACAGGTATCCCGCAAATATTATGTTTTCAATATCATATATTTTTTCTGCCAGATTATAAACTACAACAAATAATCATGTGGAGGGGTCATTCATCTGATCTAGCATTATCAATATGTCAAATAGCAAATAATATAGACTCTCGTCAATATTCTAAATTTAAAACAGTATAAACCTTGTAAGCATAATCAAAACTATAACAAAATTTAGGTCCTACAATGTGAGATGGAAAAAAATTATGCAATATAATCTTGATGTTTGCACTTGAGCACATTAAGTGAAATGGAAATAAAAAAGGATGAATGACAAGAGAGATTATATGACAAATAAAATCATCTTTCAATATGCTCTTCATCTTTATCTTTATCTTCATCTTCATCTTCATCTTCATCTTCACTTGGAATATCATCAGCTTCAACATCACTGTCATCGTCCAAAAATTCTGCACTTATGTTAGCTTCTTGCAATAGTCCATGAAGTTCACGTACTACATCACCTTCCACGACATAACCGCTTCTGTGCAATTGTGGTATGTCAATCTCATTCCCTACCGTGGTATTCCTACGATATAATGCAGATAGAGCATCGTGATCAACGTCATTCTGTTGCATTGCATCATCATCTTCCTAGGAGATGTTATCACAAGGGAGACCTGTCGGCATATTGTAACAATCACGAGGTTGAGTTTTGATCACAGTTAGCCAATTCTTATCTCTAGTGTCCTCCACATAGAACACTTGATCAACTTGTGATGCTAGCATAAAAGGTTCATTGGTCTTCAAGTGGCGTCCAGCACGTACACTTACAATGTCAAATTCATCATCCTATACCCTCTCCCTTTGTGCTCAACATAAAACCATTGACAATACAAAAAATGAATGTTGCCCATCATATTGCAATTTATAAACATCAAGTAAAATACCTTAATACTCCTTATCAGAAGAGTCATCGCCCCGCACCATAACACCACTATTTTGGTATTTCCTTCCAATCTGTCGATTTAGAGTGTGGAACCTAAATCTGTTGGCAATATATCATGAATACTTGATTGCAGATCGAGATGGGTAACAGACTAGGTTATATAATTCATCGTTTGCGTGGTCCTCCTTGTGCAGTTTATCAACCTATACAAAGGGTGAACGTTTGTCCATTAAAATATATGCCATGAAATAATAATTTTGTAAAGAACAAAATATGCAAAGGAACTTACACGATTATATATCCAATTTGCAAATTGATCATTTGTCACGCCCCGCTTCCCAAAACAGCGGAGGCGAAGCGTGACTAGGCCCGCTTAGGCCAGAGCTGCGAAGCCCTGACCCAATAAGCGTCTGTGTGATACCAAGACAAAGGTACAGGTCCCAGCATATTAGTACAGAACAATAAAAGTACAATAAGGAAAGAACATCACAAATTTTATTCCAACATATCAAGAGTACCAAGTCTCAACGCCCGAAGGGCTACAACAACGGAAAAGTAAATCTAATGGTGCAAGCACCCAACCTAAACAAAGAATCATAAAAGGTTCTACGCACCCAACAAGATAGTAACGCCTCTGGAATCTGCTACTAAAAAGTCTCTAACTCTGATCCTCCTCGGGGTCGTACTCGGGATCGACGCCCTCTGGATCCACGTCGGCAAGCAGGTCAGTCTCCTCCACGTACTCTGGCTCAATCCCTGACGTACATCACCAAAAGAAGGAACTGTACGTCAGGCAAGGCCTACAAGAAAAGATTAGACCAAGCTATAAGTGTACCATTTACTTACAACATTTTACTGGTTGATTAACATGCTGAGGTTTTAACAACAGAAAGAAACACAACAGGAAAGTAAACAAGACAAGTAGTAGTCATAGCGAGTGCTATGGACTACGGGACTAGCCTACAGGTGTCAAGACAAGACGGAACACGGAAGCCAGACAAGACAAGACAAGACAAGACACGAAAGGGTTCACGCCTGTTCGGTTCGAGGGGGATCAGTCCCTCTTGTCGCTTTCACGCTCAACCCTACCCCATAACCCCAAGAATCGTGACAAGACATGGGATCACTTGCTCTAGCTTGACAAGTGCCCAATTGCTCTCTGAGCTATGTTTCGGTACATGGGATCACCTGCTCTAGCTTGACAGGTGCCCAATTTCCCATCGGGCTGTGAACTAGTACAAGGGATCACTCGCTCTGGCTTGGCGAGTGCCCTATTGCCCAGCGGGCTATGCAGACGGAAGAAACAAGACACGACAAAACAGGAGGGGTTGTACTATGGTGTCCACAACTCACGCACACGCATGTCAATCCTATGATGTCAAATTGTTGTTGTTGGACTCAGATTTCGTTGACAAATCTGAGCCAGCAAAGGCGTCCCGGACGCTATCATTTCACGTCCGATTCTCAATGATCAAGACTAACAGTTCTAGCAAAATTAAGGCCTAAACACAGCCAAGAACGCAAGTGATACACTTGCCTGTGGTGGCGAGTGCGTCGTCTCCCTGGTACGCCTCGACCAAACGTCTCGTCAGCGGATGAGCGTCTGAAAATCGTGACACAGCGACGGTGTTAGATCACGATTCATAAATCATATTAGGGTTGTGTCTAGATTATTGGGACTATCCTATTCAGTTAAAAATCACATTTTTAATGAATTGACCTAATCGACGATCTATCCTATGTGTGCATGCATAATGTCCATTCGTCGATTTCTACGGTTGTACAACGTTTTAAAGATCCGCGGAAAATAAATTTAGTTTGATTAGGTTGCGAATTTTATTTAGGGTTTGATCATCTATGGTGTGGGTTACTACGAATTTAGGGCACCAACCTGGAATTGACGATTGCACGAAGATCCGGCGTCAAATCTGAAAAGAGTGGAAGCTTTACATCGTCCAGAAATTCCCAAGCCGCGGGTAGCGCAGCGAGAAACGTTGATCGCCGGTGATGGTGAAGATTTCAGCGTCTCCCGGCGTCGTTGCTGCTGGATCTGAGACGAGAACTCCGTGCTAGGGCAAAAGAAAGGGAAAAGAGAGGAGAGGGAGAGCTTTGGGGAAGATGGAAGCACAAGGATGGAGGAACGAGCAAGGGGAGGACATGAGAGGTATGGAAATGGGTTTAGGGAAGATGGAGACTGAAATCTATCAGGAGAAAATGAAGAAGAAAACCCCGTTTAAATAAGAAAATGAAACGGCGGCTTGCACAGAATTTAGGGTTTCGGGGTCAACTAGTCGGTCAGAGAAGGGCGGTCGACCGACTAGTTTAGGAACTAGTCGGTCGGTCGTATAACTGTGACCGACTAAAACCCAAACCGTGAACAGGGTTGTTGTAGAATTTATAGAGTTAGTCGGTCTGTGAAGGCTCGTCGACCGACTAGTTTGCAACCTAGTCGGTCGGCCAGTGTACATAGACCGACTAAAGGGTGAAAATGGTCAACAAGATATTTTGAAGATTAGTCGGTCAGAGAAGGATACCTAACTGACTAGTTCGTCAACTAGTCGGTCGGTATTCGTTCTTTGACCGACTAACGGTAAACAGTAACCTGATGCGAAAAATGATCACTGTACTTAGTCGGTCTGCGAAGAAGTGTTGACCGACTAGTTCGATAACTAGTCGGTCGGTGGTTGAACTTATACCGACTAAGCATAAACAGTAACTCAAGGGAAAAAGCCTGACAAAAACTAGTCGGTCCATGAGGAGTTGTTGACCGACTAGATGGACATCTAGTCGGTCGGTTCCTCAACGTGAACCGGCTAACTTGCACAGGAAGTCGCAAAATGAAGCGGGAAGCTTCGGGATGATTCTAATGAGTTCCAAGAGTGATCCTATACTAAGATGTGAGCGCGGAGAAGTAAATAAAGAAGACGAACAATTGCATATATATATAAATAATATTCATCATACAAAAACCAGCCGTTACATCCTACCCACCTTAAGAAAATTTCGCCCTCGGAATTTCTTTCAGAATAGGTGAGGGTAACGCTCTCTCATCTCATCCTCTCTCTCCCACGTGGACTCTCCAGGCGATCCGTGACGCCACATCACTCTCACCAGGTCGACTACCTTACTCCTCAGCTGCTTCTGTCGACGGTCCAAAATCTGCACGGGTTGCTGGTCATAGGTCAGGTCCGGACGGACCGTGATCTCCGAGAAATCCACAGTGTGCGACGGATCACTGACGTACCGACGTAACTGTGATACGTGGAATACGTCGTGAACCCCCACCAAAGATGGTGGCAGAGCAAGGCGGTAGGCCACTGCTCCCACACGTTCCAGCACATCAAATGGTCAAATAAATCTCGGGCTCAGCTTCCCCTTCTTCCTGAAACGAATAACTCCGCGGTTCAGAGAAATCTTCAAGAAAACGTGATCTCCAGGCTGAAACTCCAACGGTCTCCTCTTGGCATCAGTCCAATGCTTAAAGCGATCCTGCGCAACTCTGAGCTTCTCCCTGATGTCTCTCACGACGTCCACACCTTCAACAATCATCTCTAGACCCAACAGCTCCCAATCTCCAATGTCATCCCAGCTCAGTGGCGATCGACATTTCCTCCCATATAAGGCAGCAAACGGCGCCATGCCAATGCTCGCCTGGTAGCTGTTGTTATAAGAAAACTCCACCAAATGGAGATGGTCCTCCCAAGATCCCTTCCAATCGAGCGTGCAAGCTCGCAGCATATCCTCCAGAATCTGTATAGTCCTCTCAGACTGGCCGTCAGTCTGCGGGTGGTACGCCGTGCTGAAACTCAGACTCGTACCCAAATGCTCCTACAGACTTCTCCAGAACTGAGATGTGAACCTCGTATCTCGGTCAGACACGATGCTCACGGGGACCCCGTGTAAGCGTACAATCTCCTGCACGTACACGGCCTACGTCACAACTAATCAAGAAGGAAAAATTAAAGAGAAGTAGAAACGAAATTTTTACCTCAAGATATTTCCTCGCCAAGGCTTCTGTAGACTGGCCCACTCGAAAAGGAATGAAATGCGCAGACTTAGTCAACCGATCTACGATCACCCAGACTGTGTCGTTCTGCCTCGGGGTCCGAGGTAAACCAGTCACGAAATCCATCGTAATATGTTGCCACTTCCACTCCGGAATGGGAAGCGGTTGCAGCAACCCAGCAGTACGATGGTGCTCAGCCTTCACCTGTTGGCATATCAAACACTTGGCAACGCTCCGTGCCACACTCCTCTTCATGCCAATCCACCAGTAATTCAGTCGGAGATCCTTATACATCTTGGTGCCACCAGGATGTATAGAATAAGGCGAGCTATGAGCCTCGCTCAAAATCTCCTCCCGAACATCTCCCACAGGTACGCAGAGTCTGCTGCCGTACCGCAGCGAACCATCCTCATGAATCACGAACTCTGCTCGCAGCCCAGCTTCAACCTGCCTCCTGATTCTCTGCAACTTCGGATCTCCTGCCTGTGCTGCCTGGATCCGATCCACGATCGTGGACTGAATCTGCAAATTCATGAAAGTACGAACCGCACCAGGTAGGACAACCACCAAATCCATCTCCTTCAGCTCCTGTTGAATCCTCCAGTCAGCAGTATGCATCATAGCAATGGGGAGTCTACTCAAAGCGTCCGACACAACGTTCACCTTCCTCGGATGATACTGCAAATCTATCTCATAGTCAGCCATGAGCTCCAACCATCGTCTCTGACGCATGTTGAGCTCCTTCTGGGTGAATATGTACTTCAAGCTCTTATGATCTGTAAAAATCTTCACACACTCGCCCAGCAAGAAATGCCTCCAAATCTTCAGCACAAAGATCACTGCTGCCAAATCCAGATCGTGCGTCGGGTAATTCTTCTCATGAGTCCTCAATTGACGAGAAGCATACGCGACCACGTGGCCATGCTGATGTAGAACGCATCCCAGGCCCTTCCCCGATGCATCACAATAAACTTCAAATCCTCCGCTCTGATCCGGTACCGTCAAAACTGGTGCCGTGGTCAACCTCGCCATCAAGATACTGAAAGCCTCCTCACAAGCATCAGACCACAGAAACTCCACGTCCTTCCCCGTCAGCTTCGTCATCGGCTCCGCAATCCTCGAGAAATCTTTAATGAACCGCCGATAATAGCCTGCTAGACCAAGAAAACTCCTGATGTCGGATGCTGACTGCGGAGTCGGCCAATCCCTGACTGCTCTGACCTTCTCCGGATCCACAGATATGCCATCCCCGGACATCACGTGTCCCAGAAACGCGACCCTGTCCAGCCAGAACTCGCACTTGCTATACTTGGCATACAACTTGTGTCGCCTCAGCGTCTCCAGCACTGTCCTCAGATGACAGCTGTGCTCCTCTTCTGACTTCGAGTAAATAAGTATGTCATCGATGAAGATCACAACAAACTTATCCAAGAAGTCGTAGAAAATCCAGTTCATAAGATTCATGAACACGGCTGGAGCATTGGTCACGCTGAATGGCATCACCACAAACTCATAGTGCCCGTACTTCATCCGGAAAGCTGTCTTCGGGACGTCATCTTTCTTTACCTTCAACTGATGGTAACCGCTCCTCAAGTCCAACTTTGAGAAAACTCTCGAACCTCCCAGCTGATCAAATATGTCATCGATGCGCGGCAACGGATACTTATTCTTCACGGTGACAGCATTCAATCCTCGATAATCTACGCACATCCTGCGGGACCCATCCTTCTTCTTCACGAGGAACACAGGTGCACCCCACGGTGACACACTAGGGTGGATGAAACCCTTTTGCAACAACTCATCCAACTGCTTCCGCAGCTCCTCAAGCATCGCGGGAGCCATCCGATACGGCGCCTTTGATATCGACTACGCACCCGGCATCAGATCGATGCCGAACTCCAAAGCTCTGTCGGGTGGCAGACCCGAGATATCCTCCGGAAAGACGTCGTCAAAGTCTCTGACAACCGCTGGTCGGTCGATCTCCATCTGCATCTGCAATGCTGCTATCACCGGCACCACCGGCTTGGCCCGAAATCTGATGGGCCCAAGCGACTCATCTCGGCTACAGAACTCGAACTCCGGATGTCCTGGAATCCGGAAAACCACCCTCTTGCTATGACAATCGATCGAAGCGTGGAAATCACCCAGCCAATCGATGCCGAGGACGACATCGAAATGTGGTAGATCATGGACAATGAAATCTGCATATAGCTCATGTCCACTAACCACCACAAGGATTGACCGACATCCCAGATTCACCGTCACCACTCCGTTCCCAGTAGTGATGTCCCAACACTTAGGAAGTGTGTGGGTAGGAACGGAGTGCTTTGTTATAAACATCCGGGATAAGATGCACATAGATGCACCAGAGTCAAACAAAGCCAGAGCGGGGTGAGAGAACACAAGAATGGTGCCTAAGAAAACAAGGGTCTAAGGTCAAACACTACCCTAACAATCAGACAAACAAACAACACTAACAAGACTAGCAATACAATATAATTATGAAATGAAAGACTAAGTCAAGATATTACCTACAATCACTCCATCCAGCTCCTCGGTCTCTGCAGCAGTCATAGTATAGGCCAGTCTCGGAGGCTGCACTGCTCGCTGGTATAGCTGCCTCTGTGGTACAAAGGGTGGTCCACGAACGGCAGGTCCTCTCTGAACCGGAGCAGGTGCCCTCATCTGTAACGGTGCTGGCGCTCCAGCAACAGCAGTACGGGCTCTAGGACAGTCCTTCGTAGCATGTGAAGCATCTCCACAAAGTAGGCACAGACCCAGCTTCCTCCTACAGTTGGTCTGAACATGCCCGAGCTTGCCGCAGAAATGGCATTGACCCTTTCTCTGCTGCTGCACCGGTGCTCCAGGTCTCTTGAATGGCACAGTCTGGACTGGTCTCATCGCCGGCCTAGCAAGTGGCCGGTACTGCTCCATGGGATGCTTCCCCTTATCAGCTGGAGGGTCAAGCAGAAGAGCTATGAGCTCATGATTCTTCGCAGCATCAAGCACCTCCCTCATAGTCGAGAAACTCGCCGAAGACATAGAAGCCTGAATCTTCGGACGCAGTCCCTGACGAAAGCGATCAGCTCGCTTCTCCTCCTTCTTCACCATGTGCGGGGCAAAACGGCTCAACATCTCAAACTCAGCTTCATACTCCTCAACAGTCATATCCCCCTACTTCAGATCTATAAACTTGCTCAGTAGCTCCCTCCTAGCAGACTTGGTGAAGTATTTCTCCTTGAACATGTGGCGAAAAGTCTTCCACTCCACAGGCTTCTGCAGACGCCTCTCCTCAATACGCCACCAGTTCCTCGCATTCTCCGTCAGCTGCATCTTCGCAATCTCCACTCGGGTGTCGTCAGGAATCTTTGCAGCAACTAACTTCTCCTCCGTGCTCTGGATCCACTCATCGGCACCCAGAGGTCTCTCCTTCCCAGAGAAAGTCTTCGGCTGCAGCTCGTTGAACTGCTTCACTCCTGGAGCAGCTCATGGGGCAGGCGGAGGAGGAGGTGGTGCAGCATGTGGGGCCCGAGCAGCACGCTGAGACTGCTGAACCAGCTGATGCTGAACATCCAGCATCTCCCTCATCACACCCAGAAACTGACAGAACTCTCCGCCCTGGTCCTCCGGAACTCCATCGCCTAAGTTTCTCGATCGGGTAACGCGTCGTCCGGCCATCCTATTGACAGAAAGACGAAGGTTAGACTCGTACAATGTTTGAATATCAAAAGTGAATGTCCTTACTCTTACTGTTCTGTACTTGCAGGAAAATTGGGACGTGGACCTGCATGGGCCACCACTAAAACCTGTCACGCCCCGCTTCCCAAAACAGCGGAGGCGAAGCGTGACTAGGCCCGCTTAGGCCAGAGCTGCGAAGCCCTGACCTAATAAGCGTCTGTATGATACCAAGGCAAAGGTACAGGTCCCTGCATGTTAGTACAGAACAATAAAAGTACAATAAGGAAAGAACATCACAAATTTTATTCCAACATATCAAGAGTACCAAGTCTCAACGCCCGAAGGGCTATAACAGCGGAAAAGTAAATCTAATGGTGCAAGGACCCAACCTAAACAAAGAATCATAAAAGGTGCTACGCACCCAACAAGATAGTAACGCCTCTGGAATCTGCTACTTAAAAGTCTCTAACTCTGATCCTCCTCAGGGTCGTACTCGGGATCGACGCCCTCTGGCTCCACGTCGGCAAGCAGGTCAGTCTCCTCCACGTACTCTGGCTCAATCCCTGACGTACAGCACCAAAAGAAGGAACTGTACGTCAGGCAAGGTCTACAAGAAAATATTAGACCAAGCTACAAGTGTACCATTTACTTACAACGTTTTACTGGTTGATTAACATGCTGAGGTTTTAACAACAGAAAGAAACACAACAGGAAAGTAAACAAGACAAGTAGTAGTCATATCGAGTGCTATGGACTACGGGACTAGCCTACAGGTGTCAAGACAAGACGGAACACGGAAGCCAGACACGACAAGACAAGACAAGACACGAAAGGGTTCACGCATGTTCGGTTCAAGGGGGATCAGTCCCTCTTGCCGCTTGCACGCTCAACCATACCCCATAACCCCAAGAATCGTGAAAAGACATGGGATCACTTGCTCTAGCTTGACAAGTGCCAAATTGCTCTCTGAGCTGTGTATCGGTACATGAGATCACCTGCTCTAGCTTGACAGGTGCCCAATTGCCCATCGGGCTGTGAACTAGTACAAGGGATCACTCGCTCTGGTTTGGCGAGTGCCCTATTGCCCAGCGGGCTGTGCAGACGGAAGAAACAAGACACGACAAAACAGGAGGGGTTGTACTATGGTGTCCACAACTCACGCACACGCATGTCAATCCTATGATGTCAAATTGTTGTTGTTGGACTCAGATTTCGTTGTCAAATCTGAGCCAGCAAAGGCATCCCGGACGCTATCATTTCACGTCCGGTTCTCAATGATCAAGACTAACAGTTCTAGCAAAATTAAGGCCTAAACACAGCCAAGAACACAAGTGATACACTTGCCTGTGGTGGCGAGTGCGTCGTCTCCCTGGTACGCCTCGTCCAAACGTCTCGTCAGCGGATGAGCGTCTGAAAATCGTGACACGTCGACGGTGTCAGATCACGATTCATAAATCCTATTAGGGTTGTGTCTAGATTATCGGGACTATCCTATTCAGTTAAAAATCACATTTTTAATGAATTGACCTAATCGACGATCTATCCTATGTTTTCATGCATAATGTCCATTCGTCGATTTCTACGGTTGTACAACGTTTTAAAGATCCACGAAAAATAAATTTAGTTTGATTAGGTTTTGACTTTTATTTAGGGTTTGATCATCTATGGTGTGGGTTACTACGAATTTAGGGCACCAACCTGGAATTGACGATTGCACGAAGATCCGGCGTCAAATCTGAAAAGAGTGGAAGCTTTACGTCGTCTGGAAATTCCCAAGCCGCGGGTAGCGCAGCGAGAAAGGTTGATCGCCGGTGATGGTGAAGATTTCAGCGTCTCCCGACGTCGTTGCTGCTGGATCTGAGACGAGAACTCCGTGCTAGGGCAAAAGAAAGGGAAAAGAGAGGAGAGGGAGAGCTTTGGGGAAGATGGAAGCACAAGGATGGAGGAACGAGCAAGGGGAGGACGTGAGAGGTATGGAAATGGGTTTGGGGAAGATGGAGACTGAAATCTATCAGGAGAAAATGAAGAAGAAAACCCCGTTTAAATAAGAAAATGAAACGGCGGCTAGCACAGAATTTAGGGTTTCGGGGTCAACTAGTCGGTCAGAGAAGGGCGGTCGACCGACTAGTTTGGGAACTAGTCGGTCGGTCGTATAACTGTGACCGACTAAAACCCAAACCGTGAACAGGGTTGTTGTAAAATTTATAGAGTTAGTCGGTCTGTGAAGGCTCGTCGACCGACTAGTTTGCAACCTAGTCGGTCGGCCAGTGTACATAGACCGACTAAAGGGTGAAAATGGTCAACAAGATATTTTGAAAATTAGTCGGTCAGAGAAGGATACCTAACCGACTAGTTCGTCAACTAGTCGGTCGGTATTCGTTCTTTGACCGACTAACGGTAAACAGTAACCTGATGCGAAAAATGATCACTGTACTTAGTCGGTCTGCGAAGAAGTGTTGACCGACTAGTTCGATAACTAGTCGGTCGGTGGTTGAACTTAGACCGACTAAGCGTAAACAGTAACTCAAGGGAAAAAGCCTGACAAAAACTAGTCGGTCCATGAGGAGTTGTTGGCCGACTAGATGGACATCTAGTCGGTCGGTTCCTCAACATGAACCGGCTAACTTACACAGGAAGTCGCAAAATGAAGCGGGAAGCTTCGGGATGATTCTAATGAGTTCCAAGAGTGATCCTATACTAAGATATGAGCATGGAGAAGTAAAGAAAGAAGACGAACAATTGCATATATATATAAATAATATTCATCATACAAAAACCAGCAGTTACATCATTGTGTCGTTTTTGCACATTACTTGGATTTATTGCTTTCAACAATTGTTTGTGCCCCCTGTGATATGATAAAATAATAATTAGTTAATTCCAACTAAAATTTCCATTAACAATTTGCAGAGATAGTATACTTACTGAACATAGCCAACCAGTTCATCGCAATTATGAAGTACATATAAATGTGCTTGTCCAAACTCTTGTTCGTCGAGATGGTGCAACGTACCCTTTCCTACAGAACGGCCAATGACCCTAAATATCTCCAAAGTACATGATACATGAGTCATTCCATCATCATCATTATTCCGTGCTTCACGATTAAATTGAGTATCAATGTTGTCCATATATTTAGAGCAAAACGTCAAGCACTCATTTGCTAGGTATCCCATGGCAATTGAACTTTCAGGTCTTGCTTTGTTTTGAACATATTTTTTTAAAGTTCCTAAGTATCTAGGAAGAAAACGTTGACATAATGTTAGTTAAAAACAATTAATTGTAATACTAAAAGAGATAGTCATAAATGTTTAACATATACCTCTCTATTGGGTACATCCATCGATATCGAACTGGTCCTGCAATTTTTGCCTCCGTAGCCAAGTGTACCACCAAGTGCACCATCACATCAAAAAATGCAGGGGGAAAATCATCTCAATTTACAAAGTGTATATGGAATTTGTTTTTCAAGGATATCCAACTCCTTCATGGACATGCTTTTTGCAGTTAAATTTCTGAAGAAAACACTCAACTCTATCAATGGTTCACATGCATGTTTAGGCAAGAATCCACGAATGGCGATTGAAAGAAGTCGCTGAAGGAAAATATGATGATCGTGGGATTTCAAGGATGATATCTTTCTCTCCTTCTTATTCACACATCTTGAGATATTTGACATATATGCATCGGGAGACTTTAAATTCAAGATCATGTCACAAAATGTACTCTTCTCTTCCTTAGTCAAGTTGTAACATGCTATTGGCATTTCCACCTTATTTCCACGTAGAATGGGATGAAGATCACTCCAAATATTCATTTTCACCAAATCTGCACGTGCTCTTGGACAATCTTTGGTCTTGCCTTTTATCTCTAATAATGTGCTCAAAATATTATCAGACACATTCTTCTCAATGTGCATCACATTAAATTGTGGCGTAACTTTAATTTTTTCCAATATGGCAATCAGAAAAATATGCTATGCTTTCTCCATCCGTAAAAGCTATGTGACTCATTGTATTTTCGTTTCTTACTTTACCCAAATTGAGTAGGGGTGAATTGACTGAAATCGTCTAAGACATCATCCCCAGTTAATAGAATGGGAGCTAATCGCTTCTCTTTTTGCTTATCAAATGCTTCTTGATCATTTCTCCACTTATGTGTTTGGCAACCAACGACAATGACTCATGTATGATAGTTTATTTGTTATGGAATGTGCATGAGTATTTTGTGGCATGAGGGACATACAAAATACCCCTTAGTTCACCATCCTGACAAATCAGCATATGCAGGACAGTCATTAATTGTCCATAACAATGTGGCATACATTCTAAAATTTTGTTTGGAATGTGCATCATACGTCTCAACACCAATTTCACATAACTCCAGTAATTCATAGATTAAGGGCTGCAAATAAACATCTATATCCATTCCAGGACATCTAGGACCAGAAATAATCAACGATAGCATGAAATATAGATGTTTCATGCACATCCAATGTAACGACTGGTTTTCTTGTATAGATTATATATATATATATATATATATATATATATATATATATATATATATATATATATATATATATATATATATATATACTAACGTTGCAATCCCTTGGATCCCACAGGAAGCAATCTCTACTAACGTTGCAAAATGGGGACGAACACTAGCTGGTTATGTTGTGGGTGACAAACCTTTCTATTCCCACCTTCGTGCATGTGTCCATCGTTTGTGGCGGCCAAAGGGTACTTTACAGGTCCATTCTAGAGAAAATGGCTTTTTCTTCTTCGTGTTTGAGCTGGAGGAAGATTGTAGCAGGGTACTCCAAGGGGGGCCTTGGATGTTTGATAAGAGAGTGATAGTGCTGCGACGCTGGACTCCAGATCTCACAATGGACAGAGATCTTCTGTCATCAATTCCAGTATGGGTAAGATTTCCTGACTTGCCGCTGAAATTTTGGTCTACTGAGTGCATCAGTATAATTGCTAGCTCTATAGGGAAGCCCTTATTCCTTGATAAGGCTACAGCTTTAGGGGAAAGATACTCATATGCAAGATGCTTTGTTGAAATTGATGCAAAGACCAAATTGCAAAAAACAATAGATATTGCTGTGGAGGATGAGGAGAATGTGGTCATTAGAGTGGAATATGAAAACTTACCTCCAAGCTGTCCAACGTGTGAGTGCTTTGGGCATTCAATCTCTCAATGCCCGTTTAAGAAGGTTTGGGTGGAGAAAGGCAAGGCTCCAATGTCTGCGACTAGAAGTGTGTTGATTAATGAAGGGAATGATACCAGTAGAGGTTTTTTATCTACTATAGAACATGGAGGTCCTTCTAATGGAAATGTAGCGGTTACTAATGGTGATGCAGCGGATGTACATGTGTTTCCAAATTCTGCGGAAGCTGGGGGCCCTTCTGGTAATGACCGTGTTGACGACCCTGACAATGTTGCGGATGCAAATGCTGATGAGGATGAATATGAGGAAGAATGGGAGGAAGAATTTGATGGAGATGCTACAATGATAAACCAAGAGTGGGAGGATGAAATGCGCCGCTTAGTGCCAAAATTAAAGACACTCAAAAAGACTTATTTGGACCCACCTCGACGGAAAAGCTCAAGGGAAACTAGGAATCCTAAATATCGCTAGGTTTCCTAGGATTATCAGAGTTGAAGGTTTACGTATGGCTTTGTATCTCTTGTGTGTCAGATTTGGTTCTATTTTGTAGACCAATATTGTAATTTGTTGAGTTATATGAATAAATTTGCTTACCCTTCAAATATATATATATATATATATATATATATATATATATATATATATATATATATATGGTTGCCTTCTCTTTGGTTGTGATTTCCTTTCTCCTTCTTTGTAGTTTTTGTTTTCGTTCGTTTCGTCGTGTTTTCCTAGCTTGTTCCGTTGATCGTCGATTTCGGAGTAATTCATTCGTGACGGGCTTCATATCGCTCATATCTTAGAGGTAGGTTGATCTTAGAAGCCGTAGGAATCTTCCTGAAGCTTCGCGCTTCAATTCGGCACTTTCCGTGCACGTTAGTTGGTTCAAGAAGGGGAACCAACCGACTAGATTGAGATCTAGTCGGTCGGCAACTCTTCTCAAACCGACTAGTTCATTGAATCAATTATTCAGGAGTTACTGTTTAACGTTAGTCGGTCTAAGAAGATTTGTCGACCGACTAGTTCCCAAACTAGTCGGTCAGCAATCGTTCTTTAACCGACTAGCTCTATGATCATTTTGATACCAAGTACTATTCATTCTTAGTCGGTCTAAGAACGTTCGTCGACCGACTAGATGAGAAACTAGTCGGTCAGTAGTTGTTCTTTGATTGACTAAATCTAAATCCTATTTTTCGTCAGGAGTTACTGTTTCCACTTAGTCGGTCTGCGTTGGTCAACCGACCGACTAGTTCCCAAACTAGTCGGTCAGTGGTTGCTCTTTGACCGACTAATCAGTGTCGAAACCCTAATTCCTGGGCCGCCGCCAGCCTTTTTCTATTTAAACCCCACTTCGTTTCTTCTCTTTCTTTCTCTTCTCCTGGCCTCTTTCCTTCCCCCTTGACCTCTGATCTTCCCCAACCTTCCTCTAGCTCTTCCCCTTCATCAAGAGCCCATCTTCCCTCCATCTTGGCCGGCCACCATGATCTAGGCCGCCGGTTCACCCTATAAATACTCTGATCACTTCTTCTTCCTTCTTTCTTTTCTCTAAACCTAGTTCTTCCCCATTGTTTTCCCTTAAATCCCAAACCCATCTCCATCACCCCAAGCTCCATCTCACCTCCATAGGCCAAGCTTCAATCTCCTCTTCAAAACCCCCTTTAATCCATTTTCTCCAGATTTTCCCCGTCATTTTAGATCTGAGCCGTGGTTCCTGGATCGTTCATCCGTTGCCGTGGTTGCTCGGCGTCGATCTTCTGCTTCTATACGGTAGTGTCAGATCCTATAATGTTTTCATAACCCACATTGATATTGTGGAACCCTAATAAAAATGGTTATTAGACATCGTAGGATTCGATTAAGAAACCGGTTCTAGATATCATTTCTAATGTTGTTTCTCTATAGCAGTGATCCATTCACCGTAGCTAACATTTGTGTGATGTGCTTGTCAACCGTCCTCGTCGATATCAGGCAAGTGAAACTTGCATCTCTTGATTTGGGCCATGTCTTAGGCCATTGCCTTGCTTTAGCGTAAAAGAGACTAGACGGTGAAAGGATAGCCGTCTGGACGCCATTGACCTAGCTTGACAACGAAGCTTGGTCCGTCACCCTCATCATGCTTGTATGTCATGTTTAATTTCACTTAACGGTACACGTATTAACTGTTCATGTCATCCATGCATCTTTAACTGCCATGTTTAATTTAAATTAACGGTATGCGAATACCTGTTCAGGCCATTGCATGTTGCCTGTCATGTTTAATTTAATTAACAGTATGCGAATAACTGCTCATGTCATTGCATGCTTGAACACTCTTCGTGATTGCGTAGCATCGCTACATACTAGTGCTACTTGTTCCGGCTAGGCACCCGTTTTACGGGCACAACCCTAGGCCAATTACAAATCTGGCTCGTGGTCCAGAAAACGAGCTCAATACAGCCTGCGGGCAATAGGGCACTCGCTTGTGTGTGAGTGATCCCTTGTACTTGAATACAGCCTGCGGGCAATAGGGCGCTCACATGTGTGTGGGTGATCCCTTGTACTTGTTATTTGACAATACATGTCACACCTACCACTTGTTACTTGCTACTTGTACTTCCCTTTACTTGTCACTTCCATACTATACTTGCCATGTCATGCATCATACTATAACTGCTAGGTTGTTAGTTTACCTTTCTTTCAGTTTTCTTGCACAAGTCTTTCGACTTGCTGACATGTGCCCCTTTTCTCTTTTGGGTGACACATGTTAGATCTCGAGCCTGAGTTTGTCGCTGAGGACGTAGTGTTTGCTGGCGCTGAGCCAGTGGTTGCTGAGGAGGAGTTTGTGGTCATTGGTGACCAGTCTTAGAGGTCGCTTGTGTTCTCTTCCTTGTTTAGGTTTGCTGTTAGTTGTTGGTGCGGGGCACCCTTGCTTGTATGTTGTACTTTGTTGGCCATGTTTGGGCCTTAGCTTTTCCTTTTGAGCCTGGTGGCTTTTCTGTGATTTGTAATTTATTTTATGGATATTCTGATATTTAATAAATTGATTATTGTCTCACTTCATTATTAATATTGTTGTTTCGTATTGCGTTGCAAGGACCTGCCAATTTATTGTTGATTGACGCTTATCGGGCTTGGAGCTTTGCAGCTCCAAGTCTGAGCGGACCTTCTCACGTCTCGCCTCCACATTTTTGGGAAGCGGGGCGTGACAGGTTTTATTGGTGGCCCATGCAGGTCTATTTGCAAATGCGAGCTATCGGAACAACGATAATATTTATAGAACGTCCATTAAATAAATTAGAACATCCAAATTATAAGCCCGGAGTCTAGGTTTTTAGCGTTCCTATGTCTTAGGTGGCTAGTAGACGTGTTAGAGCACCTGTCCCAGCTTGATAGGAAATCCATTAGGTCAGGAATATAGAGAGACTTAGTTAGAAGTTTGTGCTTGCTAGTTAGAGGCCCCTGATTGTTTGTTAGACTACATGCTAGTGATTGATATGATAGTCTTAAGTGTTACCTTAATGGTTCCTGTCTAGCTCTGACCATGATAGATTCCTAGGATTTCTTTAGACGTTCGCTTGGGTTCATCGATTTCGGGCCCAACATAACATGATCTCGATTCTTTTAGAACCTTCCCTGAGGCCTCTAATATACTCTAGCCATTAGGAAGCTTAGTGTTAAGTTTTCTTGACCTTTAGTCAACCGATGATTAGGACCCTCTGATTCAATCTTTTCCTGGTCACTACACTTCTGTGTTGCTGACCGTAGGTTTTCGTCGTAGTTTTCTTGAATCGTAATTTAGGTGCATGCCTCACACAACCACATTCATTGCCCTCGATTCACATGATCCCCTCCTTACTATTATCGTTGACCTTTCAAATCTTTCCCGTTGCAAATCTTGATTCTTCCAAAGTCGTTTTCAAATTTTCCTTATTAAAAGTTTCCACTCGATTTAAATTTTGTTTTAAACCTTCTTTCAATATATTTCCATTACTTCCATTTGAGCTAAAGGTCATTCTTAGATTTTGAAGACTATTTGGTCGTAATTTTAAATTACTATCTGGTAACTATCTTTCTAACATATATCGTCCGCACTTGATTTTAAACTTTAGTACTATTTCGATAATTCGATATACCACCTTTTCTAATATTGCGAAATTCATTTTAGCTATTTACCATACGTACTTTAAAATACTTCTTTCAAGATAAATAGAACTCCAATTAATTTATGAATATATACTAATTACAAGTTTGTCGTACCCGTACTTCAAGTCTTTATACCAACCCATTCTTGTGGCAAATCCTTGTTTCCCCTAAAAGTATTTTCGATGTTCCTCTTTCGCTAAGTTTAAATTTGTTCGCGAACTTTTAATATATGTATATTAGATTTCATACTCTTTCGCGACTTAAATTTATTTGTTCTTTTCTAAACATTGAAACTTTTGTCGAGATTTTTGATTATTAGTTTATAATATTTTCCAGCCTATATTTTCATATCGATATAAATGTCTTGCCCCTTTTCATATACCAATTTTATTCTGAACCGTACTTCTGTTTTTCCTAACCTGAATTATAATTTTCTTTTCTTACTTATGCCATTAAAACTTATTCGAATATCGTATCGTGCTTACTTCTTATATACCTTTCAAGTCACATGGGACTTCAGCTTTCAGCGAGTCGATTTTATGCTCAACGTTTTCCCTAGTTCAGATTTTCGTAAAATTACTTTTCGAAACCATTTCCTGATCTAGACCCTCTATAATTCGATTTTAAAGCTTTATTACCAAATTAATAATTCTATATATATGTATATCCTCCCACTTACTTCCATACTACTAAGATGTTACTACCTTTCCATTCATCATACATATTTCTTAAAATGATTTTTAGAATAGAACTACAATTATTTTTATATATCAGTACTATGTTCGTTGTGCTCGTGTGTTAAGACCCTTGTATAAATCAGTTTCTGCTGGCGAACCCGGATTCTCTAAAAAGTACTTTCAATACGGTTTATTGGAATTTCCCTTCAGTTTTAAGACTTGGAAAAACATTTGGCATGAGCATAAACCATCTACGCTATATTTGATCTGATTTCATTCCTTGAATCTCGAAACTTTTCCAAAATTATTAAAACTACTGCCGCATATAATTTTTCTAACCTATGCCCTATATGTTCGTGTAAATGATTTACTTTTACTCGTGATAGCTTTATATAAGCTAAATAAACCATTTCCTCTTATTATATATAATCGACTCAAACTTATTTCGAACAACTCATTTTATCGACCGGTTTCGTACTCTTCATTTTAACTTATATCTTTTACGCACTGTTTTCCATGTATCCTAATGGAGCGTCATTACATCATTACACGGCCGTTCTCATGCTTTTCGATCTTTCTATTCGTTACGCTTTTGATTTCAGTTTCTTTCCTTTTGTCTAGCCAATAGAGCTTGTCGTCGCCCGTGTCAACCTTAATATAGTTTGGTGGGCCCAATTAGTGTAATTTGATGTGTCGTCGTAGTGTATTAAATTCCATGATGCAAATGAAGTTGTTTGTGGTTGGTATTGGTATATTGTGTGTAGGTAGTTATGTATTAGCTGCATGAGTGTAAGTGTTGATATACATAAGATAGTAGGATTATAATGTTTGATTGGTATTACTTGTTTTTATGAGATGTCGTATGCGTGTATACCATGAGGTATACCCGACTACAGCATATCTTAACTAATGAATGAAGTAAGTGTATTGATGTGCCAATTATAGATGGATGGATATGGTATGAATATATGATACATGTATGTGACCATACGATGACAGCATTTATTAGGGAGAGTATTGTAATTATAAGTGTGTTGATGTTTGTAACAATATCATGGTATATGAAGTGATTGAAATATGTGATATTACCTGATTAGATATTAAGGGTGTTTGACATTATGATATATATATGGTTATGTTGGTAGATGTGTATGCATCAGATAGTATTGGTATATGTATGGATGCTGTGTTATGTATATGAAATTATTCTGCTATGATTTTGAGTCTTACTCAAGCTTGAGTGGGTATACTCTATGTACGTTGGTGTATTTGTATGTGGTTGGTGTATAGTGATGGATGATGTATGTATAATGTTTGGATTGTTTGTGTCCGGTTGTGTTACGCACATGATTGTGGGTCACTAAACCAGTATATAGGTATAGGTGTTGGTCTTGTGGTATAGTTATTTATTAGGGGGCTTGCCTGCGTGTATATATATATATATGTACTAGCTAAACTAAGCGTGTTGATGTACTGAGTTTATAATCGTATGGTTGGTAAATATGAATGAAATGTTAGCGTGTGTGGGTGTGCACCATGCACGGGTAAGTAGGTGCTTAGTTATAAGTTTTGGTGACTATAATATGTGTGGCGTGTCGTGGGTATAATTATAGGGCCGTATGTGATGTGAAGTTATAGTGAAATATCTGCATGTATTGGAATGGCTATAAATTGTGAAATTATAATGATGGTGGAAGTATATTAAATATATAACTTGAGTTTAGATGGTGTGGTGTGATTACGTGTGTTGACGTGTTTGGTATTGGATGTATACTAGGAGATATATGGAGTAGTGTATTCTTATTGCCTTGTTCATAGGTAGCTGCCTAACGTAGAGTGTTACGATGGTAATTACTAGTGTGAACTATTTAATTGGTCGTGAGTATATGGACTAATGTTTGGTGCTAGGTAAGTAATAGCTATATAAGGGATGTATGTATATATATGATTGAGATACATGTATGAGTATGAATGGCTATGATAGGAATAAGTGTATGATGTGCGTGAATATAAATATATATGTTTACCTGTTGGTAGTGTTAATGTTTGATTACCTAGTGCGAATATAAGCACTTGTAATAACTATACCTGATTGAATGTGATATGATTGGGGTAGTTACTAGAGCGACAAGATATGTTAGAAAGTCCGAGGACGGACTTTATTCCAAGGTGGGTAGGATGTAACGACTGGTTTTCTTGTATAGATTATATATATATATATATATTTGGTTGCCTTCTCTTTGGTTGTGATTTCCTTTCTGCGTCTTCGTAGTTTTCGTTTTCGTTCGTTTCGTCGTGTTTTCCTAGCTTCTTCCGTTGATCTTCGATTTCGGAGTAAGTCATTAGTGACGGGCTTCATATCGCTCATATCTTAGAGGTAGGTTGATCTTAGAAGACGTAGGAATCTTCCTGAAGCTTTGCACTTCAATTCGGCACTTTCCGTGCACGTTAGTTGGTTCAAGAAGGGGAACCAACCGACTAGATTGAGATCTAGTCGGTCGGCAACTCTTCTCAAACCGACTAGTTCATTGAATCAATTATTCAGGAGTTACTGTTTAACGTTAGTCGGTCTAAGAAGATTTGTCGACCGACTAGTTCCCAAACTAGTCGGTCAGCAATCGTTCTTTAACCGACTAGCTCTATGATCATTTTGGTACCAAGTACTATTCATTCTTAGTCGGTCTAAGAACGTTCGTCGACCGACTAGATGAGAAACTAGTCGGTCAGTAGTTGTTCTTTGACTGACTAAATCTAAATCCTATTTTTCGTCAGGAGTTACTGTTTCCACTTAGTCGGTCTGCGTTGGTCAACCGACCGACTAGTTCCCAAACTAGTCAGTCAGTGGTTGCTCTTTGACCGACTAATCAGTGTCGAAACCCTAATTCCTGGGCCACCGCCAGCCTTTTTCTATTTAAACCCCACTTCGTTTCTTCTCTTTCTTTCTCTTCTCCTGGCCTCTTTCCTTCCCCCTTGACCTCTGATCTTCCCCAACCTTCCTCTAGCTCTTCCCCTTCATCAAGAGCCCATCTTCCCTCCATCTTGGCCGGCCACCATGATCTAGGCCGCCGGTTCACCCTATAAATACTCCGATCACTTCTTCTTCCTTCATTCTTTTCTCTAAACCTAGTTCTTCCCCATTGTTTTCCCTTAAATCCCAAACCCATCTCCATCACCCCAAGCTCCATCTCACCTCCATAGGCCAAGCTTCAATCTCCTCTTCAAAACCCCCTTTAATCCATTTTTCTCCAGATTTTCCCCGTCATTTCAGATCTGAGCCATGGTTCCCGGATCGTTCATCCGTTGCCGTGGTTGCTCGGCGTCGATATTCCGCTTCTATACGGTAGTGTCAGATCCTATAATGTTTTCATAACCCACATTGATATTGTGAAACCCTAATAAAAATGGTTATTAGACATCGTAGGATTCGATTAAGAAACCGGTTCTAGATATCATTTCTAATGTTGTTTCTCTATAGCAGTGATCCATTCACCGTAGCTAACATTTGTGTGATGTGCTTGTCAACCGTCCTCGTCGATATCAGGCAAGTGAAACTTGCAACTTTTGATTTGGGCCATGTCTTAGGCCATTGCCTTGCTTTAGCGTAAAAGAGACTAGACGGTGAAAGGATAGCCGTCTGGACGCCATTGACCTAGCTTGACAATGAAGCTTGGTCCGTCACCCTCATCATGCTTGTATGTCACGTTTAATTTCACTTAACGGTACGCGTATTAACTGTTCATGTCATCCATGCATCTTTAACTGCCATGTTTAATTTAAATTAACGGTACGCGAATACCTGTTCATGCCATTGCATGTTGCCTGTCATGTTTAATTTAATTAATGGTATGCGAATAACTGCTCATGTCATTGCATGCTTGAACACTCTTCGTGATTGCGTAGCATCGCTACATACTAGTGCTACTTGTTCCGGCTAGGCACCCGTTTTGCGGGCACAACCCTAGGCCAATTACAAATCTGGCTCGTGGTCAAGAAAACGAGCTCAATACAGCCTGCGGGCAATAGGGCACTCGCCTGTGTGTGAGTGATCCCTTGTACTTGAATACAGCCTGCGGGCAATAGGGCGCTCACATGTGTGTGGGTGATCCCTTGTACTTGTTACTTGACAATACATGTCACACCTACCACTTGTTACTTGCTACTTGTACTTCCCTTTACTTGTCACTTCCATACTATACTTGCCATGTCATGCATCATACTATAAATGGTAGGTTGTTAGTTTACCTTTCTTTCATTTTCCTTGCACAAGTCTTTCGACTTGCTGACATGTGCCCCTTTTCTCTTTTGGGTGACACATGTTAGATCCCGAGCCTGAGTTTGTCACTGAGGACGTAGTGTTTGCTGGCGCTGAGCCAGTGGTTGCTGAGGAGGAGTTTGTGGTCATTGGTGACCAGTCTTAGAGGTCGCTTGTGTTCTCTTCCTTATTTAGGTTTGTTGTTAGTTGTTGGTGCGGGGCACCCTTGCTTGTATGTTGTACTTTGTTGGCCATGTTTGGGCCTTAGCTTTTCCTTATGAGCCTGGTGGATTTTCTGTGAAATTGTAATTTATTTTATGGATATTCTGAGATTTAATAAATTGCTTATTGTCTCACTTCATTATTAATATCGTTGTTTCGTATTACGTTGCAAGGACCTGCCAATTTATTGTTGATTGACGCTTATCGGGCTTGGAGCTTTGCAGCTCCAAGTCTGAACGGACCTTCTCACGTCTCGCCTCCACATTTTTGGGAAGCGGGGCGTGACATCCAAGGAGGAAAATTATATGGAATTAATACAACTGGCCAAATACTGTGTGAAGAGCCAAATCCAGAGTTGCTGAAGGGTTGAAAACCATCACAAGCTAAGTCAAGCCTAACATTTCGGGAGTCGCTAGCAAATGATGGAAATTATTCATCAAACAACTTCCAAGCAAAAGAATCTGCAGGATGACGCATGATCTCGTCATTAGGTAGACATTCCTTATGCCACCGCATGTCTTTCGCTGTCTTTCTGGACATGTACAACATTTGGAGCCTAGATTTCAGTGGAAAATGTCGGAGGACCTTATAAGGCACATTGATGCTTTTACCTGAAGATTTTTTTTCCACATACTAGAGTTACAAATAGGACATTTGTCAAATTTCTCATATTACCCACGAAAAAAATGCAATCATTTATGCAGGCATCAATCTTCACATAATTAAGACCAAAATCTTCAATGACCTTTCTCGACTCATAATAACTACCTGGAATGTTAGCCCAAAAGGACTCTTTTTGTAACTGAAGCAAACGGGTGAAGGAGGCATCACTCCAGTGGTTTTGACATTTGAGATGAAGCATTTTAACCACATAATCCCGCTTTGACATTTTCAAATCAGAACTTGAACCTGTCGATAATGGTTCTTGGTATTCTTTCAAAAGACGAAAAAAACTAGCAGCGCTTTCACAATGATCTTCTCCCACCGACGCACTTAACCTTATGTATCTACTGTGATCAAATTCATTACATCTATCAAAGTTGAAACCTCTCATGCCACATGCATCCTCTAACATATTCATCATGTTATCATCTCTAATATCACTAGGACTAACGTCACATGTCTCTGTCCTTTCATTAGAACCAAACTTATCCTCTCCATGTTGATACCATTGTGTATATGTTGGAACAATTCCATTTTTGAATAAGTGTAACCTCGCTTAATCACGTGTATGTAAAAAAACATTATGACAATGTAGGCAAGGTCACCTGATTTTTACCACACTGTCTGCATTAAATGTGAACTCCAAGAAACTATCCACACCATCTATGTATTCGTTTGAAATCCTATTTTTCCTCATCCATTCTTTGTCCAAAGCCAGTTCCTTTCACAATCATAGAAAAATTACCATAAATCAATAGCTTGTTCTAGTAACATAATAGCAAGCAAATAACAAAACTTCAAATTAATCAATCATATTAGATTTGGAAGCGCAAAAAACATTAGTAAACACACACGACGATTTAATAGAATAAACTAGCAAACATAACCAATAATTCATCTAAAAGAAATCAGATAAACTAATATTTATTTACCAAACAGTCTCTGATCAATATTCTCTGATCACTTCTTGAAAGCACAAATAACCAAGATAATAGCATTTTGTATTTCTTCAAAAAAAGAACCATTTATGAATATATGAATATTCTTAAAAAGAACCAAGAAATACTAGTGTATCATCTATTATACATTTGAAGGCTGCTGATTGGGTTTGTCCCAGTTCGCAGCCTTTGTCCCAGTCACAAGTTGACTGGGACAAATGTCTCATCACACCCACTTTGCAAAAAAACACCACTATCACATATTTGTGGGTTTGCCATCCCCCCATCACACTTTGGAAAAACCTCAAAAACCCCCAAACTTACTTAATTCCATCTTTGCCCTATGTGCTTTTTGCCCTATAACCCCAAGGTTTTTGGGTTTACCGCCGACAATGGCGGAACACATACCCACACTTCTCGCTCCTTTTCGGTTACGCACGTTCAGCACATCTTGTTCACCGGGATTTTTTCTTGCGTCGTGCACTGTGTGCAGGGGTTATTTCTAGTCTATGAATATATGATCTTATATTCATATCTACACGGTCTTATTTTATTATGCAATATGACCTGTATCCCAGTTTCTGGTTTAGCTATGGAAGCTATGGAAATTCTGCTGACATTTTTTTTCTTCAAGTACAAAAAAACGCTTTGACATTTATTCTTTTATTTGTCCAAAGAAACTCAAAAGTATAAAGGAAACATGACAAGCAAAAATTTATTAATGCATTTTTTGTCAACATTATCAGTTGTTTATGTATATACACATAATTTCATTTTAGTCAGATTATCAGTAAAAATGAAATTATCAGATTATACACATTATCAGATTATCATTCTAAATTGAAACCTATGTATGCACATTATCAGATTATCATTATGATAATCTGATATCTGAAATGTTAAGAAAAAATGTAAAGCTCTGCACACACATTATCAAATGTAAAACTCTGCATAGTTATTATCAGATTATCATAATCTCAACTCAATATTATGTCTCTGATAATGAGAACCTACAAATGTAAATATTTTGAGTACTTAACCATTCACATATATTATTTTGTACTGCCAAGATTTTTAGAGAACAGCCATATACATGCGAAATGGGCTCGAACCAACTCAAAAAGATGGGTAATGACTAATTGCTACATAACACAAAGTTCAAAAGATCGTTAAGAGTTAACACACCAAGAATTAAGATCCACAATTATGACTGTATTTGGCACTTCATTTCAAAAAATAAAAAGTCAGAAAATGATGTAAAATATAAATATGCATCATTACACTAAGAGTGGGGGAGAATATTGGAAGAAGAGTAACCATGGCAAATAGCTATGGTTCTATATTTATAAAATCCATAGGGTATACCAAGAGACACCTAGATACCAAAGGTCTCTATTACACTATGAGTGGGGGAGTAATGGAGGGATAAGTGGTGGGGAGGCCAAAGGCCTCCCCTACTCACAACACTCCCCCTTATCCATCTATTACTTTGGTCTTAGCGTATAAGGCTAAAGGGATGGATACTTCTGGATCCTGAGTAATCGTGTTTGCCTCATTAAAACATTAGCTGTGCAAAACCCAGTGGGAAAAACCAACAGCTTTAGGGAAAAGAGTGCAACACACAAGTTACTCCCCCTCATCCGTACAAGCTTCAAGTTTGTAGGTTTTTCAGCTGTCTCATACCGATTCCTTTTACAAGTTTTACAAAAATACATTTCAGAAAAGATTTGGTAAAAAGATCAGCTAAGTTGTTGCAGGACTGGATCTGCTGCACTTCAATCTGCTTGTCCTCTTTTAGCTCACGTGTCCAGAAAAACTTGGGAGATATGTGCTTTGTCCTGTCGCCCTTGATATAGCCCCTTTGAAGTTGAGCAATTCACGCGGCATTGTCTTCAAACATGACACTAGGCTCCAAATCACCAGTCTTCATGCCAGTGGAGTGAAGAATGTGGTGGACGACGGATCGTAGCCAATAACACTCTCTTCTTGATTCATGGATCGTAATGAGCTCTGAATGATTGGATGACGTAGCTGTTGTGGTTTGCTTTACCGATCTCCAGGAGATAGCAGTACCTCCGTAGGTAAACACAAAACATGTCTGTGATTTTACCGTGTGCGGATCTGAAAGATTACCTGCATCAGCATAACCAAGTAATTGGGGGGAGGCACCTCTCTGGTAGTAAATTTCCAGATCTATTGAACCCTAGAGGTATCGCAGAAGATGCTTTACTCCGTTCCAGTGGCGCTTTGTAGGCGATGCACTGTGTCTGGCTAGGAGATTAACTGCAAACGCTATATCGGGACGCGTACAGTTAGCCAGATATAGAAGTGCTCCAATGGCACTAAGGTAGGGTACTTCATGACCCAGTATCTCCTCTCCCTCTTCCAGTGGCCGGAAGGGGTCCTTATGTACATCTAGTGATCTTACGACCATAGGAGTACTTAAAGGATGACATTTATACATATGAAACTTACGTAGAAGTTTCTTTGTATAATTTGATTGGTGTAATAGGATTCCACCTCGTAGGTGTTCAATCTGTAAGCCAAGACAATACTTTATTTTGCCTAGGTCTTTCATTTTAAAAGTATGCTTTAGGCTTTCAGATATCTCATTGATCTCTGCAGGAGATCCTATGAGATTTAAGTCATCAACATATACTGCTATGATGACGAATCTTGTTCCCGTTCTTTTGATAAAGATACATAGGCAGACTTCATTATTTATGAATCCTTGCTATGCAAGAAAATCACTAAGTCTGTTATACCACATTTTGCCTGATTACTTTAGACCTTATAATGATCTATGCAGCCTTACAGAGAATACATCTCGAGGTATCTCTTTCATCTCTGGGGGTAGATTAAACCCATCAGGAAGGCTCATATATATCTTTTTACCTATATCGCCATATAGATATGCAATCATAATGTCCATGAGCTGCATTTCTAGGCTTTCCAGAGAAGTTAGGCTTATTAAAAATCGGAATGTATTTGCATCCATGACCGGTGAATATGTATCTTCGTAATCAATACCCGGTCTTTGGGAAAAACCCTGGGTTACAAGGCGTGCCTTGTAGCGAACGATCATATTATCTTCATTTCTTTTTCTTACGAAAACCCACTTATATCCCACAGGCTTTACACCTACTGGTGTTTGGACTACTGGTCCAAAGACTTTGCGTTTCAAGAGTGAGTCCAGCTCTACTCTTATTGCATCCTCCCACTTTGGCCAATCATCTCTATGTTTACATTCTGCTAGAGATCGTGGTTCGACATCATCGTCGTATTCAGCAACGTGAACGGCAATATTGAACGCAAAATCGTCGACGACGACTGTGCTATGTCTGTCCAATACCTCTCCAGTATGTACAAAATTTAATGATGTTTCTCCTATTGTTTCCTCTGTAGGGGAAATAAGGAGGGGAGAAGTAGCTGGTCTGAGCTCAGCATCCTGTGGAGGGATAATCTTATTATCTTCAGGAATCTTCCTCTTTCGAGGAACTTTATTTTTTGAACCTGGTGGGCGTCCTTTTTTCAATTGAGGTACAGCCAATTCTGCTGCTGGTGGATTGCATCCATCTTTGGGGATGTCAATCCAGCAGGGACGTGTGAACAGACAATCTTCTGGTTGTCCCTGAACTTATCCGGTAAAAGATGTACTGTATTCTGAATGTGAAGGATCTTCAGGATCTCATCTTCACACAGATTAGTATGCGGATCATATAGGGACAAAGACTTCTGGTCCTAAGTAATGGTCTCAGTAGCTTCAGGCTTTTTAGTCTGTGTGCCTAGTTTAGGAAAAATTTTCTCATCAAATTCACAGTCAGCAAGACGTGCCTTGAATGCGTCTCCTGTGAGGGGTTCAAGGTATCTGATAATAGAGGGCGAATCAAACCCAATATAGATACCTAGATGATGCTGAGGACCCATTTTGGTCCCCTGAGGTGGTGCTATTGGGACATATATGCACAACCAAACACTCTCAAATGAGAGATATCCGGGGGTGCGCCATATGCAAGTTGCATCGGGGATAATGTATGACCTCCAGAGGGTCTAATCCTAATAAGTGATGCGGCATGTAAAATAGCATGCCCCAAGCATCCACCTGCAACTGTGATTGCATAACCAATGGACGTGCAATCCATTGGAGTCTCTTTATAAGGGACTCAGCTAATCCGTTCTGGGTGTGAACATGTGCTACTGGATGTTCAACTTCAATACCCGTTGCCAGACAATAGTCTTCGAAGACCTGTGAAGTAAATTCTCCCGCATTATCAAGACGTAGTTTCTTGATATGGTTATCGGGGAAATGAGCCCGCAACCTTATTATTTGTGCCAATAGCTTCAGAAAAGCTAGGTTGCGGGTTGGACAAGAGGCACACATAAGACCATTTAGTTGATGCATCAATCAGAACCATGAAGTACCGAAATGGGCCACTTGCGGGGTGAATAGGCCCGCAAATGTCACCATGAATTCTCTCAAGGAAGCCAAGAGACTCTAATCCCACTTTCAGGAGAGAGGGTCTCGTTATCAGTTTTCCCTTGAAACAAGTGGACAAGGAAATTCACCCTTATGAAGAATCTTCAGGTTCTTCAAGTTATGCCCATGAGATTCAGTGATGATGTGTCGCATCATTGCTGATCCAGGGTGACCAAGTCTGTTGTGCCAGAGTTGCAACTCTGGCAATGATGGGCACGTCTGGTGCTCAGTCATATTGGCTTCTATTGGTTGAATGTATGTATGGTAGAGACCCGACGGGAGTCCCTTGAATCGTTCGTAGATGGTCTTCTGGCCATCTTTTTGACGAGTTACATACAGATATTCAACTTTATTTTCATCTCTAGTTTCTAAGTGATATTCGTTTAAACGAAAGCCCTTGAAACTTACGAGATTCCTATTTGATTTAGGAGAGAATAATGCATTCTTTATTTGAAGTCTTGTGTTATTTGGGAGCAATATTATTGCTTCACCAGATCCTTCGATTATTTTGGACAGTCCTGAAATTGTGATAACAGGACCGTCATATTTATTTATGCTATTAAAATAGCAATGTTCGCGAAGGATTGTGTGCGTCGAGGCACTGTCCAGTAGGCACTCATACTTCATCTATATAAGCAAAACGAAATTTTATTTAAGTAAATGTAAAATGACATTCAAATAAAAGTTCGTACGAAAGCAAACTAAAGATGAAGCAACATGTAATTTTAAATGCATAGATAAAGATAGGGCTCAATCGAGCAGGTTGTCATTCTCGAAGTCTATTGCAGTGAAAATCGTTGGCGGCTGAACATCTGACAAGTATGTTTTAGGCAGAGACTTCTGGCTTGCCTGATATAGTTCCTGGAGGTGGGAGGAGTGCGGCAGTTTCTGGACCAATGTCCAGTCATGCCACATCTAAGGCATCTATCCTCCCAGTTCTTCTTAGGAATTGACACTTGTTCAGTGTTCTTACGCTTCCATGTGAAGTTTTTCTTTCCTTTGTTGTTGTTGTTGGTCTGGGGTGCTGCTTCTCGTGCTTTCTTCATTACAGCTTTCCCTTTGTTATTTTTAGCCTTCTTCTTGTTTTTCCACTTCTGGGGAGAAACGTTGTGGGCTTCAGGGATAGGGGCAGTACCAGCAGGACGTAAATTATGAGTAGCAAGCAGTAAATCTCTATTCTGCTCTGCCCTAAGGAGGCAAGAGATCAAATCAGAGAATTTCGTGAAGTTGCGTTCACGATACTGCTGCATGAGGATTGCATCTTTCTCGTGAAACGAGGTAAATGCCTTTTCCAACATGCATTGCTCAGTCACTTCTTCACCGCACAACTTCAGGCGTGAGGTGATATTATGAAGTGCAGAGTTATACTCAGTAACGGGCTTATAGTCCTGAAGTCTGAGGTTTTCCCACTCATAACTGGCACGTGGTAATATAACATCAATTTGATGTTTATACAGTGCCTCTAGCGCTGTCCACAACTCAATTGGGTCCTCTACCGTAAGGTATTCGGCCTTTAAGGTCCGATCTATATGTCTCCTAATATAGATAATGGCTTTCGCCTTATCCACATCGGAGACAGTGGTAGGAGTGCTGCTAGATGTAGCAGAAGCATCGGCCGCTGCTGGGGCCGATGAAGGAGCCAAAATTGAGCCAAGGAGGGCCATCGAACGCAAGTGGAACTTCAGGTCCACTCGCCAACTCAGGTAATTTTTTTCTGCAGCATCAAGGACCTCGAAATCCACGCTTACCAATTTTTCCATTTATTTATGCAATTTAAAACAAGCATGAATTAATTAAGATGTAAATTCATGCATAAAGAATAAAATAAGTAAAATGTGGGGATCGGCCAGATACCCAAAAACGTACAAAGTCCAAAGTCCGATTTACAGTTCATAAAGAAAAGAAAAAATACAAGTTGGAAACCCAGAAGGGGTCCCTATCAATTGCAAGTATCACCTTTGTCTTCATATGGTGGTACACCGGTCTTTGGCATTAATACATTCAATCCTCACTTACAAATTCTCTCAAAAAAAAATAAAATAGCAATGAGTTTTAAAGGTATCAAACTGGCCGATCCCAAAATCACATTTTAACTTATATAAACATCCACGCAGTTTTAAATATGCTACAGGCACAAAGAAAACAACCACGCATATAATTCAGGCATATATGATATGGAAAAAGAAACTATAAAATATAATAATCTCTCGGACCACGGGGAGACGTCATACACCGTTAGGTTAGATGACTAACGGCAGAGCGGTCGCTAGATCCTTAAGATAATTATATTTTGAAAATTCTAATAATCCATAAATAATAATGCACGAGTAATTTTAACATAATAATAGAAATTTGATTAACTAGGCTTCAGGCCCAATTGCAATAATAATAAGCGTATTAATTTGTAATTTGATTAACTGGGCTTCTGGCCCATTAGAAATATAAAACTCATTTTCATTTTTATAAACTGGGCTTCAGGCCCAATAAATAGCCCATCTAATGTATTATTAAGATTTGGGCTGCAGGACCATGGGCTGTAATGTTTTAAAAAATTTTATTGCACAGAAGCCCTCAAACTAATTTTTAAGGGAATGTGAAAAGTCTCCCAAACCCAGAATTTTACAGATCCCGTTCTTCCCATCCTCACGCGGCAGCATACAAAAGACCCCCCTCATCTTGGTGCACGGACTGCAGAACCCCCCCTCTGCCCGGAGGGGGGCGGCGCAGATAGAACCCCCCGGCGGTGGGGGGGTCGAAAAACACAGAACTCCTCGTCAGGGGGGGTTACCGGCATCGTAGAGCCCCCCGGTGGTGGGTTGAAAATCACAGACCCACCGTCGGGGGGGGAATGCAGACCCCCCTGTCGGGGGGTGGCCGCCATCGAAGAGCCCCCCCCCCCCCGGACGGGGGGGGTTGAAAATCGCAGACCCCCTGTCGGGGGAGGGGGCGGAAAACGCAGACCCCCCGTCGGGGGGTGGCCGGCATCGCAGAGCCCCCCGGGAGGGGGGTTGAAAATCGCAGACCCCCCATCGCGGGGGGCAGGGGGCGAAAAACACAGATCCCCCGTCTGCGAGGGAGTTGATCGCCAGAGCCCCCCCCCCCCGTCTGGGGGGGGGCGGGACGCCAAAGCCCCCCCCCCCCCCCCCCCCCCCCCCCCCCGTCGGGGGGGGGGGATCACCAGAGCCCCCCCCCCCCCCCCCCGTCTGGGGGTGGGACGCGACAGAGGCCCCTCGGTGGGGGGGGTTCAGACAGATCCCCCCGTCCAGGGGGCGGGCGACGACCGATCATGGTCAGGCGACAGAGGTCCGAGGGGGCGTATCCGACAGAGGCCTGATCGTGGTCAGGCGACAGAGGCCCCCCCTTCGGGGGGGACTGAAGGGTTTTGGGATTTTTTTTTTATTTTTTTATTTAATTGTAATGATTATCAAATTGTCATAGATTTTTACATGCCTATAGTATAAGCTTTGTAAAATCATAGTTATCAATATATTGTAATTTTCTACGGGTTCAAAAGAGTTTACCTCTAGATCAAAGATCTAGGGACGATTGTAAAAAGAGAAGATCCGTAGAAAGAAAAATCCACGCTCCTAATATGCCAAAAAGGATCACCTTAACGGATCGCCGCAATGGTTCACCGCAACAATAGATTCATTCGCACGTAGGAGTTTAAATTTTTGAGGGGAGACGGGATGAAAAGCCTAAGAGATGAGAGCTTTACGTGCTGATAACGTGTTGGAGAATATTGGAAGAAGAGTAACCATGGCAAATAGCCATGGTTCTATATTTATAAAATCCATAGGGTATACCAAGAGACACCTAGATACCAAAGGTCTCCATTACACTAAGAGTGGGGGAGTAATGGAGGGATAAGTGGTGGGGAGGCCAAAGGCCTCCCCCACTCACAACAGTAAAATATAAATATGCATAGCAATGTAAAGAAGTCGCAAAAAATATGGAATAAGGGGATATAGATAGTTTGAGAACCATAAATTTAAAAAACAAGAAACTACAAGATATGCATCACAAAGATATAAGGATAACTGGTTTTAAAATTATATAACGATGCAAATAAGTAATTCAGGACGATATTGATAAACAACAGGAAGAACTGAACTCTTTTTATCAATGTTTGGTATATATGTCACTCCTTTCAGCCTTCTTAACTATAACCTACACATGAAATAACAATTAATAAGACAAGCAAGGCAGTTCATTTGCATGTAATACGTAAAGACGAAGGGCCTCACTGGAATTCTATCAGGATACTTTTTCCCCAATACTGGCAGCTTCAGCCTGTCTCATCTCTGAAATTCAGGAGCAAATTTTAAAACAATATAGTAGAACGAGAATGCTATGAGAGAGTTCAACAAGAATTTCTCCAGAGGGAATAAAGAGAGTTGTAGAGAGAGTATTTTATTTTTTTTGGAGTTTTTTAATCTTTGTAAATATATTTTAAAACAGAAATAAAGTTAATTTTTCCCTCTAAAATTTCCTTCTTCCATAGCAATAAACCCCAAGTAAGAAATAAAGTTAAGTTTTCACTCTTAAATTTTCTCCATAATCAGTGAATCAGAACACTCTATCATAGTTACATACACATTTACACACAATAAGTATATGTATTTTATGTTTTATTTCCAATAAAGCATTGGATTATATCTGGCCGGGGGCTCAACAGGACAACTATAGTAAATATAACAAAATCATTATTGATAGACTTGGGATGTAGAATCTGAACCTAGCTTGTTGAGCAATGTCAAGTAAAAAATGAAACCTGCATTGATATGATAATGAAAAAAATGTTGTAAACGTGTTGGCTATGGAGTCCATAGCCCTGTATTTATAGTAGTAGGGTTACATAATGGGTGGATACCCACTAACGGGTAGGCCCACCAAAAGCCCGTTTATAACACTTCCCCTTATCCATCCAGTGTTGTAAGCCGTGATGAATGCTTCAGGGTTCATAGACCTTATCTGATCATGGGTCTATGGATACTTCTGGATCCCTAAGTTTAAGAGTACTTGCCTAGTTAAAACCTTTGCCAAAGGAAAACCCAGTGGGAAAAACCAGTGGCTAAGGGAAAAGAGTACAAGTCTCTGTAACTTCCACTGATCGATGGATAACATAAGGTGTGGATACTTCTGGATCCAGAGTTGATGTGGCTGCCTCGTTAAAACCTTTGGCTATGGAAAACCCAGTGGGAAAAACCAGTAGCCAAGGAAAAAGAGAACATCACTACATTAACTCCCCCTGATAAGTACAAGCTTCAGGCTTGTAAATATCTCAACTGTCTCATCCCAATTCCTAGTACAAGTTTTCTAAAGGTACTGCGAGGCAGATCTTTAGTGAACAGGTCTGCCAGGTTGTCGCAAGACTGGATCTGCTGGATGTCGATCTGGTTGTCCACTTGCTGTTCATACGTCCAGAAGAGCTTGGGGGAAATGTGCTTCGTCCTGTCACCTTTGATGTAGCCACCTCGTAGTTGAGCGATGCAGGCAGCATTGTCTTCATACATGGTGGTAGGTCCAAGATCTCCCGTCTTCAAGCCGGTGGTCTTGAGGATATGGTTGATGACTGATCGAGCCAAAAGCATTCTCTGCTAGCTTCGTGGATCGCAATGAGCTCGGAGTGGTTGGATGAGGTTGCTGTCGATGTCTGCTTCATGGATCTCCATGAGATGGCCGTCCCACCGTACGTGAACACAAAACTGGTCTGGGACTTTGCGGTATGTGGGTCGGACCTGTATCCTGCATCTGCATAACCGACCAATTCGGAGGATACACCTTTCTTGAAGTATAGTCCCATGTCCACAGACCCTTGGAGGTAGCGCAAAAGTTGCTTAACTCCGTTCCAGTGGAGCTTTGAGGGCGCAGAACTGTATCTGGCTAGTAAGTTAACTGCGAACGCTATATCGGGACGCGTGCAGTTTGCCAGGTATAGGAGTGCTCCAATTGCACTTAAGTAGGGTACTTCAGGACCCAGTGTTTCCTCCCCCTCTTCCAGCGGTCGGAAGGGGTCTGTGTCAACATCCAATGATCTAACGACCATTGGTGTGCTAAGCGGATGGCATTTGTCCATAAGGAAGTTTTTCAGTACTTTCTTTGTGTATGTCGATTGGTGTAACAAGATTCCTCCGCTTAAGTGTTCAATTTGTAAGCCTATGCAGACCTTCGTTTTGCCAAGGTCTTTCATCTCAAAAGTCTGTGTGAGACTTTTGGATATCTCACCTATCTCTTCAGGAGATCCGATGATGTTCAGGTCGTCTACATAGATGGCAATAATTACGAATCCTGCTCCCTTTGCTCTTATAAAGATGCAAGGGCAGACTTCATTTGTTGTGAATCCTTGTTGCACTAGGAATTCACTGAGTCTGTTGTACCACATTCTACCTGATTGTTTTAGACCATACAGTGATCTCTGGAGTTTCACCGAGTAGACGTCCTGAGGTCTTTCTATCATTTTTGTCGGTAGTTTGTATCCATCTGGGATTTTCATATAGATGTCCTTATCAATATTTCCATATAGGTATGCAGTCACAACGCCCATGAGCTGCATATCCAAGCCTTCCTTTGTGGATAGGCCAATAATGAAACGAAAAGTGATCGCGTCCATGACCGGGGAATAGGTATCATCGTAGTCTATTCCTGGTCGTTGGGAAAAGCCTTGTGCAACAAGGCGCACTTTATAACGCATGATCTCATTATTCTCGTTTCTTTTTCTCACGAATACACATTTATATACCACAGGTTTAACACCCTTTGGTGTTAGGACTACAGCTCCAAAAACTTTGCGCTTCGAGAGTGAGTCCAGCTCTACTCCTATTACCTCGTTCCACTTTGGCCAATCCTCTCTGTGTTTACATTCTGCTAGAGAGTGTGGATCGGTTTCATCGTCGTATTCAGTGACGTGAGTGGCAATAATGAGCGCGAAGTTATCATCGAAGATTGTGCTTTTTCTGTCCAGTACCTCCCTAGTACGTACATAATTTAATGATATTTCTCCTATATTTTCCTCTTCAGGTGTTGTTAGGAGGGGAGAGGTAGCTGGGCTGAGCTCAGCATCCTGTGGTGGTATCGTTATTATTGCTCCAGGATTTTTCCTCTTTCGAGGGTTCTTATCTTTGGAGCCTGGGGGTCGTCCTCTTTTTTGTTGAGGTACGGCTGCTTCTGCTGCTGGTGGATTGCATCCATCTTTGGGTATGTCAATCCTAGCTGGCGTATTTGTAGTAGGGACGTGTGATCTGACAATCTTCTGGTTGTCAGTGAATTTGTCCGGTAAAATGTGAACTGTGTTTTGAATTTGAAGGATCTTCATGATCTCTTCTTCACATTGATTTGTACGCGGATCAAAATGGGATAAAGTCTTTGTGTCCCATGAAATGGTCTTTGAAGCTTTTGGCTTCTGTGTGTTAATGCCTAGTCTGGGAAAAGTTCTTTCATCAAACTCACAGTCTGCTAGACGTGCTTTGAAGGCGCCCCCCGTAAGGGGTTCGAGGTATCTAATGATCGATGGTGAGTTGAAACCAATATAGATACCAAGATGCCATTGAGGACCCATCTTGGTTCTCTGCGGTGGTGCTATGGGGACATAGACAACACATCCGAATATCCTCAAGTGAGAGATATCGGGCGGGTTCCCATATGCAAGTTGCATCAGAGAATAAGATTGACTACCTGACGGTCGTAATCTTATTAGCGATGTAGCATGCAATATGGCATGTCCCCATGCACTTACTGGCAACTGGCATTGCATCAACAATGGTCGAGCGATCCATTGTAGTCTCTTTATAAGGGATTCGGCTAACCCGTTCTGGGTGTGAACATGAGCTACAGGATGTTCAACTTCTATGCCGGTTGCTTGGCAGTAGTCTAGGAAGACTTATGATGTGAATTCCCCAGCATTGTCCAGACGCAATTTCTTGATCTGGTTGTCTGGGAAATGTACCTGCAAATTTATAATTTGTGCCAGTAGCTTTGCAAAGGCTACGTTGCGGGTGGACAGGAGGCACACATACGACCATTTCGAAGATGTGTCAATCAGTACCATGTAGTACCGAAATGGTCCACTTGCGGGGTGAATAGGCCCGTAAATGTCTCCATGTATTCTCTCTAGGAAGCTTGGAGACTCAGAGTCCACCTTCAGGGTGGATGGTCTCGTAATCAATTTTCCTTTGTGACAAGGGGGCAAGGATGTGCACCCTTCCGAAGTAGCGTTAGGATTTTCGGGTTAATTCCACGGGATTGGGATATGATGCGACACATCATATTCCTTCCAGGGTGTCCTAGTCTATCGTGCTAGAGTTTGAATTTTGGTTGATTATTGCACTTCTGGTGCTTTAGTGTGTTTGCTTCCATTGCTCTGATCCTTGTGTGGTAGAGACCTGACAGGAGTCCCTCAAAACGCTCGACGGTGTTTTTAGCACTGTTTTTATGAGATGTTACATATAGGTATTCTCTGTTTTGTTTGCTCACCATTTCAAGGTGGTATCTGTTTAAGCTGATATCTTTAAAGCTTAACATGTTTCTATGCGATCTAGGAGAGAGAAGCGCATCTTTTATAAGTAGTTGAGTTTTGTTGGGGAGCATAAATTGTGCTTCCCCTGATCCTTCAATGATACATGATGGACCGGAAATTGTATTTACGGTGCCATCGTATTTATTAATGCTTTGAAAAAAGCAGATGTCTTGGAGGATCGTGTGCGTAGAGGCACTGTCCACTAGGCATTTAAAGTCCATCTATTTTTAAGAGAAAATATCGCAGTATAAGGCACACACAAAAAGATATACTGCTGATAATCAATTAATGTCTGAAAAAGTACTCCAACATGCTAGAAATAAAAACAAGCAGATAAATATTTTCTCAAAAGGAAAGCTACAATGCATAGAAAATAGATAATGTCCTCAATCGAGTAGGTCATCATTTGAGAAGTCCTCAGCGATGAACCTGATTGGTGCCAGGTCTTCTTGAACCACCAGGTTTGTCTCAGCTTGCTTCTGGCTCGCTTTATACAAGTCCTGCAGGTGGCGTGGAGTCCGACAATTCCTGGACCAGTGTCCAGTCATGCCACACCTGTGGCACTTATCTTCCCAGTCCTTTCTGGGGGCAGATGTCTGGCCGTCGTCCTTTCTCTTCCACACATTTTTCTTATTCCTCCTCTCATTGTTGCTTCTGGGAGGGGGTCCTCTAGCCGGCTTCTTCATCGCTTTACCCTTCTGGGGTTTGCCTTTGAAGTTGCTCCTCTTCTTCTGGGAGGAGCTGTGATGCGCTTCAGGCGCAGGAGCAGTGCCGGTAGGGCGTGAGTTATGGGTGGCCAGAAGAAGGTCACGATTCTGCTCTGCCATCAGAAGGCATGAGAGAAGCTCTGAGTATTTCGTGAACTTTCGTTCATGATACTGTTGCATTAGTATGACATCCTTCTCGTGGAAGGATGTATACGTCTTCTCTAACATGCACTCCTCCGTCACCTTATCACCACATAACTTCAGGCGTGAGGTGATGCTGAAGAGTGCCGAGTTGTACTCGGCAATAGACTTAAAGTCTTGGAGACGGAGGTTCTCCCATTCATATCACGCTCGGGGAAGTATAACATCTCTTTGATGTTTATACCTATCCTCGAGGGCGGTCCATAACTCATACGAGTCTTCCACCGTGAGGTACTCGGCCTTCAGGGTCCGATCGATATGGCGTCTGATATAGATAATTGCTTTTGTTTTATCTATATCAGAAACCTTATCGCCTACAGTGATGGCGTGGCTCAATCCCTGCGCTCGTAGATGGAATTTTATGTCCAACTGCCAGCTTAAGTAGTTCTTGCCTGAAGCATCCAAAACGTCGAAATCGACGCTCGTAATTTTGGCCATTTATCACACTAGCATGTTAAAAGATAGGCAATAATTAGATATTTTCACAGAGAAATAAATAATTAAGCACTTCAGACAGAGATATTTGCTGTGTGGATCGGCCAATCACCAAATTAATTACAGTCCATACAGTCCCAAAAAGAAATGAAAGTACAACTCGGGAACCCCCGTGGGGCCCCTATTCTTCTGGAATGGTCCTTCATCTTCTTGAGGCGTCTGCCGGTCTTGTAATATTACAAAATTATCCTCACTACATTTTTCTCTCAAAAAGGAAATAATGCATGAAATAAGGAAATGGTGATAACTAGCCGATCCAAAACCACAACAAATATTTAACATTCATCGCAGGCAGTTAAAATGCAGCATGCATTTAATCATCACAGGCAGCTTATACATTACAGGTAATTTAATCATCACAGGCAGTTTATAATGGAAAATTAAGATCTTTCGTGTAAAAATTATTGGACCACTAGGCAACATCATACACCGTTAGGTTAGTTGACTAACGGCAGAGTGGTCGCAGGATCTTCCTAATTTTTAAACGTGTAAAAATCATATAATCCGAATAAAAAGCGTTGAATTAAATCACATGTAATTTGACCAGATTATAGCGAAGGAAAATCGAATTAAATCTGAAAATCGTTTGAAAATAGTGAATTTTCGGGGTGAAACCCTAGTTAGGGTTTTTGGTCGCGCGGATTACCGCTTCAGGCGGCTAGGGTTTCGGGACATGCGTGCGCGCACGGGGGGGGGGGGCGATGCGGGCGGCTGCCGGGGGGGCCCGCCGATGCGGCCGGGGGGGCCCGCCGCTGCGGGCGGCGGGGAGCCTGACGCTGCGGGCGACCGGGGGGGGCGCCGTCGCAGGCGGTGGGGAGCCCGCCGCTGCGGGCGGCGGGGGGTCCCCGCCGTCGCAGGCGGCGGGTTTTGCCTGCCGCTGCGGGCCCTGCTGCGGGCGGCGGGGTGCCCGCCGTCGCGGGCGGTGGGGGTGCCCCGCTGCTGCGGGCGGCGGGTGTGCCCTGCCGTCGCGGGTGGGGGAGCCCGCCGTCGCGGGCGGTGGGGGGGCCCGCCGTCGCTGCGGGCGGCGGGGGGGGGCGCCGCTGCGGGCGGCGGGGCGAGCCCGCCGTCGCAGCGACGGGGACGGGGCGCCTGCCGCTGCAGGCGGCGGGTGGGGGGGGCGCCGCCGCTGCGAGCGGCGGCGCGGGGGGGGGAGGGTTGTCGCAAGCCGCAAAGGGGCGACGGCGGCGGCGCGAGTTTTTGGGGGGGTTTCGCACTCCGGCGAATAGACCCCCTAGGATTTGATGGTTTTGGGGATAAAAATCCAATTTTTAGTCGAATAAATCATTTTTTAATCTCCAAAAAGTCGTTTTTATTGTAAAAAGTTGATTTTTAATCAATAAAAATGTTGATTTTCATTAAACAATCGATCCAAGGATCTTGGATCTAGACATATGCGCATACGAATTTAGATCTAGGGTTTCAGGATTACCTCTAGATCCTACCCGCCGGATCTAGCGACGTTCGGTGAAGGAAGCCCGTTCGCGTCGCGTTCGTCCGTCGGCAGGGGTTCGGCTCAGCTTCGAGCGTGCTGATAACGTGTTGTAAACGTGTTGGCTATGGAGTCCATAGCCCTGTATTTATAGTAGTAGGGTTACATAATGGGTGGATACCCACTAACGGGTAGGCCCACCAAAAGCCCGTTTATAACAAAAAAAGAATATTTTCTCTGCTATCCATTGTTATTTATTAGCCAATAATCGAGCATAATTTCTTAAACAATGAAATGCATATACCGAAAATTTCTATTGATCATGTGAAAATTTCCATGTAAAGAATCGGCAACTGATTGATACTTTATGACATGTATGTATGCAGGGAGCAAATTTAATCTAAACATGAAATAATTGTCATACATATCATAGGTTTATAAATAAATTCTCAAAGGTAATAAAAAATCTTCACATGATTTGAAGTAAATTAAAGCTATCACGGCTTAATGGGCTAAGAACTTTATATTTAAGTCCAAAAATACGGAAACAGAGAAAATAAGAAGACACTGAGACATACATGATCATAAAAATAGGAAAGTAATCTAACAAAGGCCTTTCCTTTCCCTCAAATCAAAGCAATCCAAAACCCCAAGTTTTTCTAAACCTAACCCTAACCCTGACATCAACTAAATAGGCATCAGATTCCATCAAACCCTAGTCCGATCGAAGATCAATAAAACAGCAAGAGAATCGACACAAATAATCGAACATATGGGTGTGGAAACAGATCTTACTCGTCGTTTGCTTGGGAAAAGGCGATCCCGCAAAAAATAGGCGGCGATCCACGACTGATTGGGAAGAGGCGGCGATCCATGGTGCTGCTCCGGCAAAATAGGCAAGAGGCGGCGATCCACGGTGCTGCTCCCGCAAAATAGGCGGTGATCCATGGCTGATTGGGAAGAGGCGATCTGCGGCCACCCTCTACAAACGAATCTTACTCGTTGTTTGCTTAGGAAGAGGCGAGAGCGTGGGGAGGGGGGTTGAAATATTTGGAAAAATAATAGGGGATGAATTATTATGGAAGACGACGACAAATTTGGGAGGGAGTCACTGACCTAGAACCCACACGCAGGAATTTTTCGCGGTAAATTGTTTGGGGGAGGAATTTCGGGACCTATAGAATATATACACAATTTGATTACTTTTTCTTTCTACCCGAACAATGGAATAACTGTTTATTTGCAACTTTGACATCTTTTCTTTTTATTTGTGAGTATTGCAATTTATTTACAAATATACCATTAAAAATTTACTTGATCTTTACAGAAACTTTTTCACCAAGTCAAGGCAACAACATTTGGCGACATCTGTCATTGTCATTATTTTCAATGGCTATGGTAACGACAATTATTCGTTAACATTGTTACAAAGGGTATTGACAACGACAAAATATCGTTGCCATTAATTTAAGGGTTTTTAGCGTATCCATCCCTTAAATCTTGCTTATTTTGATATACATCCCTTAAAAATGCGTATTTGCTCTCAAGTCCCTCAAATCTTAAACGTCAACCTTAATAGTCCCTCCATCCCTTCTTCTGTTAAAAAATTAACTGAAATTAGATTAAATAATGATTAATTAACGAGTAAATAATGATTATATTTAATTAATTAAGAAATTAACTTTAGTTAAGTATTAACCCCCTAATTAACAATTAACCACCACCACCCTCACCCTCCAACGAAAAACACTGGAGGAGGGGGCGGCACCGCCCCTCCCCACCGGAAAACACTGGGAGAGGGGGCGCCGCTGCCCCCTCCCCCCGATAACCCTGTGGGAGGGGGCGGCGCCTTGATCACTCCTTATTTTACACCTTTTTCCCACATGTTTGCATGCCGTTTGGATCGCCCAAATCATGTTTTTTCACGTTATATCGACGATATTGCGATGCTTTTCACGATTTGTTGTTTTTGTCGCATTTCAGGTGATTTGGCGCGATTTGGAGTGATCCCGAGATGTGCTTACTCTAGACGGTCACCAACGACCTCCCCGAGGGGTATTTTGCTGGTGGAGAGGAGCGGAAGAAGAATGGACGTCGCGGGAGCGACGAGGAGGCCAAAACAATCAGATTGGGCATTCTTTGTGTCCCACTCGGCCGAGTGGAGGAGCCACTCGGCCGACCAGCGAGACACTGCTCGGCCGACCAGCTCAGACACGAGTTACCTGTGCACTCGGCCGAGCACAGAAGACCCACTCGGCCGAGTGACGATACCACGTCCGCCCGAGTGGCGCCCAGGCGAAGCCCTTCCAAAACATCGAAGTTTCTGTTTTTCGGCTGCCTGAACTTCAGAAGACCCACTCGGCCGAGTGGAGAATCCCGTCCGCCCGAGTGCAGTGAAGTCATCGGCCGAGTGACGACAACTCACTCGGCCGAGCCGCCTCCGAACTGAAGACCCCTGAAAGCCCCGACTTTCTGGAAAATTGCAGGGTTTTCACTCGGCCGAGCGACTTTTGTCACTCGGCCGAGTGCGATGCGCTGCCTGTAGTGAAAACTGCGGAAAACAGGCTGTGCAGGGGTATTTTGGTCAGGATTTTTGGACGATTTTTGGGGCTATTTAAGCCCTGTTTTTACCCTAGTTTGAGGAGCCATCTCTTAGATTTTTTGCAGCTTTTTAGATTACTTTTTAGCTTTATTATTGTGATTGGAGAAGAGGAAAAACTTGGATTTTTGTTGGATTAAATTGAAGAACTCCATTGGTTTGCATCTCTCTTCCCTAAAAATTCTATTTTTATTGTTTATCTCAATATTTGTGATGAATTCTATTGCTTATTTCGTTGATTATTTTTGTGCTATTGCTATGATTTGTGAGTAGTCTTCACGTCTTGGGGCGTGGGGATGAACCCTACAAGCCCTATTTCCTATTTGTGATGATTTGGTAGAAATTGAGCTAGAATTGCTATTAGGGATTAGATTGGGATCGATTTACTACGGATAGCTAGGGATTCATATCAATTGGGATTTGCAAGAGATTGGATCCCAATTTGTTAGGAAGCCCTAGAAATCCGAATTGGGTTGGAGTCGAATTTTCGAAGTATCGGTTTGCAAGAGATTGGACCGATACCAGGATTTCCGATTGCAATTCCATGCCAATACCCGTTTGCAAGAGATTGGACGGGTAGGAACTATCCTAATTTAGATTGTGGACCGAGTTTGCAAGAGATTGGGCTCGGTGCGCAATTGGACGATGATGTTGATCCTAACGCTAGCTTCCCTAGGCTAGGGTTTGCAAGAGATTGGACCCAAACCTAGGATAGCTATAGACTGGAAACAGCGCGAGAGCGTGAGCTTGGTTCTACATTCAGTTGCAACTAGTTCATCTGAATTCTCATTCTAGCAATTTTGATACCGACGAACCACATTTATGAAATACGGTGAGTAGCGGGAATTCCCCATTCCCTAGACGTTCTTTATTTGATTTGATATTTCGCACATTTGTCTGACGATTGTGACAGGATCGCCCAAGGCAATTTTCTCTGTTCTCAAATAGTCAGGTTGATTCGGAGCAAGCACAGTCATTCGTCCTCCCTGTGTTTGATACCCGCTCGCTGCTACACCGTGCACTTGCGGTAAAACTACAACCGTCGCTCCGGGACGTGTATCCGGGGCGCGATCAAGTTTTTGGCGCCGCTGCCGGGGAGGCGATTGCGTTTGATTCTTTCTCACCCTAGCTATTCCTTTTTTTATTACTAGTATCATTATTTTTATTTCTTACTTCTTACCTAACCCTTCCACGGTGCTGATCATTTCTTTGAAACTCTGTTTCCCCTGTGCATGTACACGAGATCTACGGCGGACCCTGAAGCTTTATTATTTGATCCCGAGATCGAACGTACCACGCGGAGACTTAGAGCGGAAAGAAGACAAGGTCCGGAAGGGAGGTATATGACCAACCCGGAAACTCCTGAAGAATTGGCGGCAAGGATGGCGAGGATAATTTCTATTCGCGATAGGCTTCGGCCTAAGACCTCTTCTACTACCTCGTCCATTGCCGTGCCGCAGTTGGCGGCTGACAAGAACTTCGAGCTGAAGACTGGATTGGTGGTTTTGATGCAACAAGACCCATTTCATGGGAACGCACATGAGAACCCCCACTACCACATCCAACTATTCTTGTCAAAGTGCGCCACATTCCAGATGCCGGGGGTCTCCATCGATGCTATCAGACTGCGTCTCTTCCCCTTCACGCTTAAGGACAAGGCACTCTATTGGTTGAGGACGCAGGCGGACGGAGTCTTCACCACTTGGGACGAGTTAGCGGGTGCATTTATTGACAAATTCTATCCGCCATCCAAGACGGTGAAGATCCGGAGCGCTCTCATGTCCTTCAAGCAAGGACCACAGGAGACGCTCTATGAAGCGTGGGAGCGTTTTAAGGATTTGCAGCATCAATGCCCGCACCACAGTATAGAAGATTGGGAGCTAGTTCATAGCTTCTACAACGGTCTCCAACCGGGGACCAAACAAATTATTGATGCCGCGGCGAATGGTGCAATCTTGTCAAAGACTCCCAAAGAAGCTACGACCCTAATTGAGGAAATGGCCTCAAATAACCAACAATGGGGCGATGAGCGAGGACACTCCACATCCTCCTTAAAGCCAACTAGCATCTACGAGGCGAAGGCCGTAGCGGAGCTCACGAGCAAATTTGATTCTCTCCACAAGGTGGTGGAGAGATTGGAGAAGTTCATCACGGAGCCCCAAGGAAGCCCTTCCACCTCCGCTCCAACCAACCAAATGTGTGATTGGCAAGACCAATCTCAAGCCATGTACTCGGGAGGAGAGCAAGGAGAAGGATCCCTGGAGCAAGTACAATATGTTGCGGGGAACCAAGGGTATTGGTCCAATCCGGCCGCAAGAAATCATCCCGGATTCTCCTATGCCAACAATGAAGGAGCTTTGAACGCGCCACAACCACTACCTCAACAAGCTCGACCACCACCCCAACAACAAAACTATCCACCGAGGGGGCCTACTCAACAAAACTTTCAACCGAAGCAACAAGTTCCACCTTATAGGCCGCCCGGTTACAACCATGGGTGGAGGAATCAAAATCAAAACCCTCCGCAAGCTCCACAACGGTCCGATTTCGAAACTAGAGTGGAGGCGTTCATGGTCAAGCAAAACAAGGTGAATGCTACTTTGAAGGCGGGGCAAGACTCTCTTAATACCGTAGTGGCTCAAATATCGGAGCAATTAGCGTTGCTCAATCGGAACACTCAACGATTGCCGGCGCAACCGGAGCAAAACCCACGGGGCAACACCGGCCACATCAACGCCATAGTTGCCGTTACTACTAGAGGCGGGAAGGACACCACCCCCGCTATGATTCCTACCGAGGAGGCCGTGGAGGAAAGCTTGGAGCCGATTGAGCCGATAGTTGAAGTTGAAAAGGAGAAGGAGCCACAAGACAAGGAGAAATCTAGGGCGGAGCAATTAATTGAGGAAAGGCGCTTCATGCCACCGGTCCCATTCCCCCAAAGGCTCGCTAGAGCGAAAATGGAGAAAAGGCTAGCGAAATTTCTCGAGTACCTAAGAGGAGTTAGCCTTAACATCCCCTTCCTTGACGCCATCGTCGAGATCCCCACGTATGCTAAATTTTTGAAGGACTTGATTTCGGGGAGGAAAAGGAAGGAGAAGATCATGCTAGCCGAGGAGGGCTCTTGGTTCACCAAGAGAGAGAAGGGGCCGGCAAAATTCAAAGATCCAGGGAGTTTTCGGATTCCTTGCACCTTGGGCGGCGTTCCTCTTCAAAAGGCGTTGGTTGATCTTGGGGCTAGTGTGAGCCTCATGCCCCTTTCCATGTTCTTAAAGCTAAACACCGGGACAAAGTTGAAACCCACCGACATGCGCATTCAATTAGCCGATGGACGAATAACGAGGCCGGTAGGGATCGCCGAAGACATACCGCTACAAGTCCCGGGTGGAATATGCTTGCCATGTGACTTTGTGATCATGGACGTTAAGGAGGAGGGAGACACCTCATTGATACTTGGACGCCCGTTCCTCGCCACCGCCGGAGTCATCGTCGACGTGCGCGAAGGTACCTTAACCTTAAACGTCGAAAACATCGAGGTGGAGCTCCACATTCCTAAGGCTATGAAGCATATGCCTTATCACGAGGAACTTGACTACATGGACCTCCTTGATGAGGTGATAGAGGAGGCGATTCCTCACTCAATTGGCTCTCTTTTTGATGAAGAATTTGAAGAAGACCCGGATTTAGGCCATGAAGAGAATAAAGATGATTCCCCCGACTTCTCCGCTGAAGAAGATGAAGGCGACACTGATGTCGCAAGGATCCGAGAGCTCTGCAAGCTCTCGAAATTAAAGTCTCCAAAGGAAGCTCCGCCGGCACGGAAATCGGCATCACCGGCAAAACCGTTGACCGGAGCAAATTCTAGCTTGGGGGAGCCTCCCCCCAACACTATTCGAGATAGGAGACCACCGAGGGAGAACGCACCGCCGCCACATCCAAATCCAAGCGCGCTCCCCGGAAAGTTTGATGGGTACATCTCATATGCACCAAACATCCCGCATTGATTGAAAATTATAGGGGGTCGAGCTCACGACCTTAAACGAGCGCTTGTCGGGAGGCAACCCGACGGTTTTTGCTTTATTTTTACTTTTTTCTTTATTTTCGTTTTAAAAATTTTTGGTGTTTTGGGTCGTTCGCCCAAAAATTTTGTGATAACGGGTCCTATTTTTCTTGACAGGAGAGGAGATAGGTAGATCCATCTTGAGGAGGATGAACGAGACGACGAGGAGCACCCCAAGAAGGCGCTCGACGCTTAGGAGGAAGATGAAATCGATTGGAGGAAGAAAGACGGAGTTTAGAGCCAAAACGAAGACAAACAGCAGAACACAAAGCTCACTCGGCCGAGTATACTAGTCACTCGGCTGAGTACACAAGTTCGTCCGGCCGAGCCGTCCACGAACGAGGGAAGTCTGATGTACCCAACTCTCTATTTATTTTCCTCATTTCATTATAACTGCCACTCGGCCGAGTATATATATTCACTCGGCCGAGTGAAACGGATACCCTCCTAGGGCGAGTCTTGCCGAGTAGCTTGAGTCACTCGGCCGAATGGACTTACTCCACTCGGCCGAGGCTGGCAAAGCCACTCGGCCGAAGCGATAGCGGGGAGGAAATTTTCATCGGTCTCGCTCGGCCGAGTGACCACGTCACTCGGCCGAGTCGTAACTTCTTTTATATAAGGGCCGAGGGGGGCGCGATTTTCGAAACGCAAAACCCAAATCTCGCCCGCGCCCCTTCAGCTCCTACGCCCGATCCCCCCTCGCTCGCACCCTCACTCACCCGACCAGCCGACCCACGCCGCCGCTCGGCCCGCCACCGCCGGCCGAGCAACCGCCGACGCCTCGCCCGAGTCGCCGCCGGCGGCACGCTGTCCGATCACCTCCGGTAACCCTGTTTTCGCCGTTTTCTCCTCTTTTCGTGTATTTCTTGAGGATCCATGTGCTAAACGCCCCCCTAACCCAAATCAATTTCTATATCTATCCATTATACCCCTATTGCTCCATACATTTTGATTATTACTCGCTGATATCCCTTTTTCATGCGCAGGTTGCTTTTTGGAGCTTAGGGGAGCTCAGGGGAGCTTCTACGGGCTGTTTTGGACTTTGTGGAGGCGCGGACTTCGCACGCTTCCACTGCTTAGCACTCGCGGCGTGTCTGGGTATACTCTTTCCACTCTTTTACACGCACCGCACTTTTTTCATTTTTTCGGCGCGCGCTCGGGGCCGATATGCCGCCCCGGACACGGCCGCGGTCGAAGAGAGCTTCCACCAAGCGGAAGCGGTCGGATGATGCTGGTCCCTCCCACGAGTTGGAGGACTCTCCTCCATCGTCCCCCACACACCCCGCACACCCCGCACAGCCTGCAGGCCCCGCACACCCCGCACAGCCTGCAGTGCACCCACAGCCCGCACAGCCTCTCCCTGCCGACCCACAGCCACCACCACCGGCTCCACTGGTCGGGCCGCTCGGGATTACGTTCCGAGACGACGCACACCGCGCCGTCATCGAGCGTATCTCCCAGCTTTCGATCGTACCCTCCAGGTTTGCACACCTCGCTGACCTAGGACGCCTGGGGGTACTAGAGGGGATGCTCACGTTGTACGACAACGTGGGCTGGCGAGATTTTTTTCCAGGTGTCGACGGATACTTTTACCCGCCCGACACTTGAGGTTTTGAGTTCGATCGCCCGGACCGATGAGGGATGCTCATTCCGGTTCATGGATCGAGAGTGCCAGGTCACTCTCGATATGATGAGAGCGTTCTTCTCATGGCCAGCCGTCCCCGGAGCCGATCGCGGTTACGGCCCCACCCATATCCCCCCACCTTCCTTCGACGCCGGTGCCTTCTGGGCCCGGATTACAGGCCACCACGCCGCCTTTGACCCTAGTAGGGCCAAGGCCTCGGCCATTGTCCACCCCTGCCTACGCATTGCCCAGCGCCTTATGGCGACCACCTTTTTGGCCAGATATGAGCCGGGCACGATGTCTACGCCAGAGCTCTACATGCTCTATGCGATGACACATCCCAGAGCTCTATCTAGGGATGGACACGAGCTTGTCCCCGCCGTCGTGATCGACATTGCGGCTTGGTTTTTAGACCGCATCATTGTATCGGTGGGCGCTCGCTCACCGATCTGCTGCGGCGGTCTGATCACCCTGCTTACCATGATGACCGGCGAGGACCTACCTGACGACCTGCGACGTGTCCCGGGCCCCACTTCTCTGTCGATAGACGCTATGGCCCGGATGAAGATGCTTCGTCCGCATGGTGAGCGTCACTGGTTCTGGTTGCACGGCCCTTACGGTGCCGACTACATGATTCTCCCGAGCCCTGCTCGGACTCAGATTGCACCAGCCGACGTCGACTGGCTCCCGGCGATGGATGTTCTCATCCCCGCCGCCTACGTGCTCGAGGCCGAGGAGGCTGAGCAGGCCCACGCTGCCCACGCTGCCCAGGCTGCCCCCGCAGACCCTGCTGCACTCCCTGCCGAGCCTGCCACCGACCCTGTTGACCCAGTGGCCCCTCAGCCCATACCAGATGTTTCCGCTGCTCCTGACACCGCTGTCGGTGTCGAGAGTACTTTCGCTGAGCCCACTCCCACCACTGTCACCACTTCCGAGGCTGTCCCCACCACTCCCGCTGCCACCTCTGGCCCTCTGTCTGTGGAGACTCTTTGCTCCGCTCTCCCCGAGCGCCCGCCGACCTTTGTCGAGAGTGGAGAGCCCTCGTTTGCCGCGGTCATGGAGACCATGGCTAGCATGATCTCCGCTGGGGTTGCGCCTTTTGGTCCACACACTTCCGCCCCAGCGGTAGTTACCTCTGTCTCCACCCCCGCTGTATTTTCCGAGAGTGTCGTGGCGTCTGTCCACACTTCTGTGCCACTGACCTCTCTAGCCGCCTCGCAGCCACTTTTGTACTCTTCTTTCGCTGCCGCTGCCTCCACTTCTCACCGCCCGCCCCGGCCTCACACTGAGGCCAGGCCCACATTTGCAGGCGCGACACCTTTTGTCCCCTTCCCTGCAGAGCCCGTTACATACTCCACTCGCGTACGCCAGCCTCGCCCTGCACAGCCTCGACCGGTGCGTCCCTCTGCACCACCCTCGCCCGACACTGTACTGCAGAGCATGCGTGCTCTTGAGTTGGCGGTGAGTGGTCTTAGAGGTGACCTTAGGACCCTGTCCTCCACCGTCTCTACGATGGCTGGACGCTTTGAGCTGATCCCTCAGATTCACTACTGCCTGACACAGGTCTTAGAGCGTCTCCCGCGCGTACCCCCACCCACCCAGCAGGTTCCCACACACACTTCCACACACACTAGACCTGCTTCCACTTCCACGCCCACCCCAGCTCAGCAGCCTACACCACCACCACCACCACCTCCGCCTCAGGACGGAGACGGCGCAGCACCACCTTCTTAGGCACCCTTGATGCCTTGATCCATTCCTGCCGTTGTGCTGCCCGTTTCTGCTGGGTCCTGTTGCACTTTTTGTCCACCCCCCCCTCCCCTCACTTATTATGGTATTCTCTTTTTGCTCATATCTTTTTATATCTATTCTAGGAGAGAGGGAGAGTTTTTGGTGACACTTATATCTATGTATCGCTCCTATCTGTGCATGCATCATGTCCGCATCATATTTTCATTTCTTTATTTTACCTTTTTTCTTTTCATTTTTCCATGCATGCATCCTCACTTGCCCCTCTCATCGCTTGTCTCTCTGTGTGGCACACTTTGCACATTGAGGACACTGTGCCATTTAGCTTGGGGGAGTGAGTTCTCACGTTCTTTTTTGATTTGCCACCTTTATCTTTAGTTTTTCACACCACTTTTTCTTCGCTTTTGCACTTATTTTTCATCACTTTTCTTTTATTTTGCCATGCATCACGTTTTTCTTATTTTCCTGTGTGCCGCATTGCATAGTTTTATTTTTCCTTTGTCTTTATTTCTTTTTTTTTCATCTCATGCTAGAGATGACTTTTCTGTGATGATGATGACGTTGGGTTTAGCCTATTCTATATGCATGCTATATTTGTCATGTCTTAGATTTTATTTCAGACATCATATGCTATGACCTGCTTTGCATTTAGAAATAGTAACCCACACTTTTTCCACATGAAAATGGATGAAATTTTATTATTAGCTGAGCCTGAATATTCATATGTATGCTATCACAGAAAACACACCAAGATTCACGCATTGAATGCCTATATCTGGAGTACTGATTTCTTTTCCTTTATCACTTCTATATGCATGAATTGTACACTTCACTTCAGGATGATTGAATGATGTTAGCTATGATATATCTAGATTAGTTAGCTTTTTTGTGATCGAAACTGAGTAGATTAGATTACCCCGCCGAAGTTGTCGTGCATGTCTTATAGAGTGAACCGAGAGTTACATTTATTTCTTTCACCACAAATCTTGAACATCATTTCTCTACTTTTAAAATCATTGGTGAATCTCCCCTTAGTGATTCTATTTTATGGCATTTCCCCCGCTATTAATTCCTAGCTCCAAATCTCTTATTCGAAAAAAAAATGAAAGAGAGAAAAGCATTCTTGTATATCATTATCTCTCTCTGAGTTGGGATCGTTGTGTATATATTGCTTATTGTAAAAAAAAATCCTCAATAAAAGATCCCATCTCACTTTCTTCTTTCTTTTCATTGCTTTTGGAGCTATATGTATAAAAAATGGGGATGTAAATATTTTTTTTATGCCACCACGCTTATAGATAAGCTTGGGGGAGGGGATCCATTGATGTGTGAGAGAGTGACTACTTGACATTGCACGACAACCTAGGCTAAGTAATATTCTATACTTGGTGAGATTATTTCTAGCTTTACAAAATCCAGAAATCTAAGCCTAGCGTTCGTTTCATGAAATCCATACTTTTCTATTCTCTCTATTCTATAGTGTGATACTCTTATACTCCAGATAGAAAGCGTTCAATTGAAAAGTGTGTGATCTGTGATTTGTATACCACTTTAAATGATTCAGACGACGTTAATTTTAAAATTATTCCGTTTTTCATGATTATATCGTTTTTCGTGGGTTTTCTATCTCTATTTGCATTATTATACTATGATATCAAAATAAAATTCTCTGACATGTATTTCTCATTCGGTGCATGCTATAAGAGTAAGTGAAACCCACGTCCTGAGAAAATGATCTAGCATCCTACCTCTTCGCTTCTTTCTTTCTTTCTTTCTTCTTTATTTTCATTTCGTTTTCATTCTTCTTCGTTTTTCTTTTTCCATTTTTTTTCGCCGTTTTCATTTTCCGAATCCACCGGGTTCGCCTTTTACTTATCTTCCTCGAGGACGAGTAAGAGGCAAGCTTGGGGGATTTTGATCACTCCTTATTTTACACCTTTTTTCCACATGTTTGCATGCCGTTTGGATCGCCCAAATCATGTTTTTTCACGTTATATCGACGATATTGCGATGCTTTTCACGATTTGTTGTTTTTGTCGCATTTCAGGTGATTTGGCGCGATTTGGAGTGATCCCGAGATGCGCTTACTCTAGACGGTCACCAACGACCTCCCCGAGGGGTATTTTGCTGGTGGAGAGGAGCGGAAGAAGAATGGACGTCGCGGGAGCGACGAGGAGGCCAAAACAATCAGATTGGGCATTCTTTGTGTCCCACTCGGCCGAGTGGAGGAGCCACTCGGCCGACCAGCGAGACACTGCTCGGCCGACCAGCTCAGACACGAGTTACCTGTGCACTCGGCCGAGCACAGAAGACCCACTCGGCCGAGTGACGATACCACGTCCGCCCGAGTGGCGCCCAGGCGAAGCCCTTCCAAAACATCGAAGTTTCTGTTTTTCGGCTGACTGAACTTCAGAAGACCCACTCGGCCGAGTGGAGAATCCCGTCCACCCGAGTGCAGTGAAGTCATCGGCCGAGTGACGACAACTTACTCGGCCGAGCTGCCTCCGAACTGAAGACCCCTGAAAGCCCCGACTTTCTGGAAAATTGCAGGGTTTTCACTCGGCCGAGCGACTTTTGTCACTCGGCCGAGTGCGATGCGCTGCCTGTAGCAAAAACTGCGGAAAACAGGCTGTGCAGGGGTATTTTGGTCAGGATTTTTGGACGATTTTTGGGGCTATTTAAGCCCTGTTTTTACCCTAGTTTGAGGAGCCATCTCTTAGATTTTTTGCAGCTTTTTAGATTACTTTTTAGCTTTATTATTGTGATTGGAGAAGAGGAAAAACTTGGATTTTTGTTGGATTAAATTGAAGAACTCCATTGGTTTGCATCTCTCTTCCCTAAAAATTCTATTTTTATTGTTTATCTCAATATTTGTGATGAATTCTATTGCTTATTTCGTTGATTATTTTTGTGCTATTGCTATGATTTGTGAGTAGTCTTCACGTCTTGGGGCGTGGGGATGAACCCTACAAGCCCTATTTCCTATTTGTGATGATTTGGTAGAAATTGAGCTAGAATTGCTATTAGGGATTAGATTGGGATCGATTTACTACGGATAGCTAGGGATTCATATCAATTGGGATTTGCAAGAGATTGGATCCCAATTTGTTAGGAAGCCCTAGAAATCCAAATTGGGTTGGAGTCGAATTTTCGAAGTATCGGTTTGCAAGAGATTGGACCGATACCAGGATTTCCGATTGCAATTCCATGCCAATACCCGTTTGTAAGAGATTGGACGGGTAGGAACTATCCTAATTTAGATTGTGGACAGAGTTTGCAAGTGATTGGGCTCGGTGCGCAATTGGACGATGATGTTGATCCTAACGCTAGCTTCCCTAGGCTAAGGTTTGCAAGAGATTAGACCCAAACCTAGGATAGCTATAGACTGGCAACAGCGCGAGAGCGTGAGCTTGGTTCTACATTCAGTTGCAACTAGTTCATCCGAATTCTCATTCTAGCAATTTTGATACCGACGAACCACATTTATGAAATACGGTGAGTAGCGGGAATTCCCCATTCCCTAGACGTTCTTTATTTGATTTGATATTTCGCACATTTGTCTGACGATTGTGACAGGATCGCCCAAGGCAATTTTCTCTGTTCTCAAATAGTCAGGTTGATTCAGAGCAAGCACAGTCATTCGTCCTCCCTGTGTTCGATACCCGCTCGCTGCTACACCGTGCACTTGCGGTAAAACTACAACCGTCGCTCCGGGACGTGTATCAGGGGCGCGATCACGCCTCCTCTCCCTCCCCCTCAGACGAGGGGGAGGGGGAGGAGGCGCCGACCCCTCCCCCGATAACACTGGGGGAGGGGGCGCCCCCCTCCCCACCGGAAAACACTGGGGGGCCCTCCCCCCGAAAACCTTGGGGGAGGGGGAGGGCATTATCGGGGGGAGGGGGTGGCACCCCATCCCCCTCCCCTTTGTCTGAGGGGGAGGGGGAGGACGTGCCGCCCCCTCCCTCGATAACACTGGGGGAGGGGGCGGTGCCCCCTCCCCCTCCCCTCGTCTGAGGGGGAGGGGGACGGGGAGGAGGCGCCCCATCGATAACACTGGGGGAGTGGGGACGCCCCCTCCCCACCGGAAAACACTGGGGGGAGGCGCCGCCCCCGTCCCCCTGAAAACCCTGGGGGAGGGGGCGGCACCCCCTCCCCTCCCCCTCCCCCTTCCCCTCCCCCTCGTCTGAGGGGGAGGGGGACGGAGCGGCGGGGCGCCGCCCCCTCCCCCAGATAACACTGGGGGAGGGGGCGGCGCCTCCTCCCCCTCCCCTTGCCATGGAGGGGGGGAGGGGGCGCCGCGCCCTCCCCCGATAACACTGGGTGAGGGGGCGCCCCCCAACCGGAAAACAATGGGGGGCCCTCCCCTAAAAACCCTGGGGGAGGGGGCGGCGCCCCCCCACCCTCGTCTGAGGGGGAGGGGGAGGGGGAGGAGGCACCGCCCCCTTATCCGATAACCCTGGGGAGGGGGCGGCGCCGCTGCCGTCTCCCCCTAGGAATCGTAGACCCCCCACCCCTAACGGAATATCCCAATTACGTTAAATTTTAACAAAAGGTTAATGAGAGGGACTATTAAGGTTAAAGGTTTATGATTTGAGGGACTTAAGAGCAAATACGCATTTTTAAGGGATGGATATCAAAATAAGCAAGATTTAAGGGATGGATACGCTAAAAACCCTTAATTTAAAAGGCAATGGCAACGAATTTGGTCGTTGCCATTAATTTAAAAGGCAATGGCAACGAATTTGGTCATTGCCATTAATTTAAAAGGCAATGGCAACGAATTTGGTCGTTGCCATTGTATTATCATGGCAATGTCAACGACATTTAATCGTTGCCATATCATCCGAGTATTGACAACGAGTTATGGCAACGACTAATTTTAACCTTGTTACCATTGCTATTTTTAGCAACGACACGAAGAATGGTGATACGACTATTTTGGAGAAGCCCAAGAGCAAGAGACCCAAGCCCAAGCCAAGGACGCGAAGCCCACGTAGGGGAATAGGCCCACATGACGAGGCCCGTGTAAGGACTTGAAGTCGGGTCGGCCCTAGCCCGGAGAACGCACGATCTGCCCGTGCTCTCCGAAGACAACCGTCCCCCTGAAAGCGTGGAACCTTAATGAACATTAAGGAGCCCACTAATCGACACCCCCACGACGCGCAGGCGCCTTGAAAAAGGCGGATCGTGGGGGCGTGAGGGGAGGCAGACGAGGGGCATGGATTAAGGGCAATCGTGGGCCAAACCTAATAAAAGAGAGCTGGGGCAACCGGGAGAGGGATCGAATCCTGGGCACCTACAACTGAGGTATTCCGATAACTAGATCTTGCTATTTCCCCAAATTATCTCCTCCGCCACCGCTCGGTCAGAGGATACGGGTACCGGACTCACCTAGAGCCGTGTCGTGCCCACCGAGCATTTCACAGATCCATTCTAACTTAGGCATCGGAGGGGACTTGGCCAGAACCAAGGTCCAGCCCACCTGACAAGCTTTCTCGTCTGTCCAGGAAGGAGCTGAACCGAGGAGCCGATGCTATCCCTCGGCACGGAACTGACCCGCTTGTCACCGGCAGGAGCAAATGCCAATCAAGACTAAGGAGCATTACAGGTGCTGAGGCTACCCATCAGTGCTCATCCAGCCGAGGCCGATCACCCGACCTGGATCCAAGGCTTCACCTCGTCTCCACGTCGACCGAAGATCGATGCTCAGCCGAGAAGTGTCTGCTCAGACACGGATCAATCGCATATCCACGTCGAGAGGATGTCAGCTTGGCGTGCCCAAGGGATCCCTTTGACCCCTTGACCACGTTGACCATCCAGTCATTGGTCAACGATTCCGTGGTAAGAAAACACCCGTAAACATCTGGCGCCGTCTGTGGGAACCGAACAAGCCCACGTCAAACCACCGGAATGGGACCACTCTGCAACGGGTCGGGGCGCATGCCCCCCTGTCCAGGAAGAAGGTGACTACGTTCCTCCCGAGAACCAGCACAGCCATACTACCGAGGGGACCGGCGACTCCCGATCGGTAACCCAAGAGCAGCTTCGTCTCCTCGCTCAGGAAACCAACGCCAACCTCCAAACTTTAGTCGCTACAATTCAACAGCTCGTCGACAACCTGGTCACCCTACGAGAGGGGACGGTGATCGCGCCCCAGACACACGTCCCGGAGCGGCGACACTGTAGTCTTACCGTAAGCGCACGGTGTAGCGGCGAGCGGGTATCGAACACATGGAGGCCTAATAACAGTGTCTTCTTCAATCACCTGGCTATAAGAATAGTCGAGAAATGTTTGCAAATATGCGGTCACAGTCGTTCAATTGTATAAAAGAAATAACAAATTAATAAAGACGCCTAGGGGTAGGGAATCCCCGCTACTCGCCGTATCTATATCATTATGATTCATAGGTTTAACAATTACTAGACGTGAAATTCGAGTGAACTAGTTGCAACTAAATGTAGAACCAAGCTCACGCTCTCGCGCTATTGCCGGTCTATAGCAAACCTAGGGTAGGGTCCAATCTCTTGCAAACCCTAACCTAGGCAAACTAGCGTGAAGAACAACATCATCGTTTAATCGTATCTCGAGCCCACTCTCGTGCAAACTCGAGCTACGACCTAGGTTGGGATAGTTCCTACCCGTCCAATCTCTTGCAAACGGGTATTGGTATAGAATTACAATCGAAAACCCTAGTTTCGGTCCAATCTCTTGCAAACCGATTCCGGAGAAATCCAATTGCAACCCAATTCGAATTTCTAGGGCTTCCTATCGAGTTGGGATCCAATCTCTTGCAAATCCCAATCAATATGAATCCCTAGCTATTCGTATTAAATCAATCACAAACTAACTCTAATCAATCCTAGCAATTATTTCACCAATTCATCACAAATTTGAAATTGGGCTCGTAGGGTTCATCCCTACGCCCTAAGACGATGAAACTACTCACAATTCATAATCAAATCCAATAGAAATTCACAAGTAAAATGAATGGAATTCATAGCTATATTCAATAAATCAATAAAAATGGAGTTTTTGAGGGAGAGAGAGACAAACCAATGAAGAACAAGATAGCATCCAACAAAATATCACTTTTATCTCCTCCCTAAAAGCTAAATCTAATCCCTAAAAAGTTAATCTAAAAAAGCTGCCAAAAGTTCTGAAAAAGCTCTCTAAACTAGGTTAAAAACTGGGGTTAAATACCCCCAAAATCGCCCAAAAAATCCTGACGAAAATGCCCCTGCGCAGCCTCAAAATCGCAGTTTACGCTACAGGCAGCGTGGCTCACTCGGTCGAGTGACAAATGTCACTCGGTCGAGTAATAGACCCTGACAGATTCCAGAGAGTTGGGGGTCTCGGGGGTCGTCTCCTCGGGAGTCGCTCGGCCGAGTGACTTTTCTTCACTCGGCCGATGGGCGTTCTTAACTCGGGCGGACGATCGTTCGTCACTCGGCCGAGTCGTTCTTTGGGGCTGACTGACGGATTTCAGAGAGTTGGACGTTTTTGGTTGCCATCGTCTTGGCTCCACTCGGGCGAGGGGTGGCTCGGTGCTTGGCCGAGTGGTCTGGCGATGCTCGGTCGAGTGCACGCTGATATTAGCTCTGTTGTGTGCCCATTCTGGCCGGCTGAGCGGGCTGTCTATGCTCGGCCGAGTGACTCCTTCACTCGGCCGAGTGGCATGCTGAAAATGCCCATTCTTCGTATTTTTGCCTCCTCGTCGCTCCTACGACATTCTTTCTTCTTCCACTCCTCTCCAATCGCAGAATACCCCTCAAGAGAGTTGTCGGTGACACTCCGGAGTGGGTGCATCTCAGAATCACTCCAAATCGCTCCAAATCACCTGAAATACGACAAAAACAACAAATCGTGAAAAGCATCGCAATATTGTCGAATAAACGTGAAAAAACACGATTTGAGCGATCTAAATGGCATGCAAACATGCAGAAAAAAGGTGTAAAATACGGAGTGATCAAAATCCCCCAAGCTTACCTCTTACTTGTCCTCGAGGAAGATGAGTAAAAAGCGAACTCGGTGGATAAAGAAAAAATAAAAACGATGGAGAAATGGAAAACGAAAAAAATGAAAAACAAAGTAGAAAACGAAGAGGGAAGTCGCTAGATCATTTTTCTCAGGACGTGGGTTTTGCTTACTCATATAGCATGCATCGAATATAAAACACGTGTCAAAGACTTTTATTTTGCTATCATAGTATAATGGTGCATTTGAAATAGAAAACCCAAGAATATTAATATAGCATGAAAAATGGAATAATTCTAAGATTAACATTGTCTGAAGCATCTAAAGCGGTATACAGTATTGTAGATCACACACTTTTCAATTGAATGCTTTCTATAAGGAGTATAAGAGATATCACACGATAGAGTAGTAAGAATAGAAAAAATGTGGTTCATGAAATGAATGATAAGCGTAGATTTCTGGATTTCGGGAAACTTTAGCAATCTCACCGAGTATAAAATATTACTTAGCCTAGGTTGTCATGCACCGTCAAGTAGTCACTCTCTCACACATCATCGGATTCTCTCCCCCAAGCTTATTTATAAGCGTGGTGGCATATACAAAATAATATTTACATCCACGTTTCCTATGAAGCTCCAAAAGTCAAAGAAAACAAAAATAAAAGCAAAAGAAGGGAGAAAGAGAGAAAGGATATGAGATGGGATCGTTTTCGAACTTCTTTTCTCTTTTCTTCACTTATTCTCAAATCTTTTTCTTTTTCTTTTTCTTTTTCTCTTCTTTTTTTTTGAATGAATGTTTACACAAATGATCCCAAATCAAAGAGAATGATATACAAGTATTTTTCTTTGGGTTTTGGGGAATTTGGAGCAATGTGATTTAATAACGGGGGATGCCAATAATAGAATTGCTAAGGGGAGATTCACCAATGAATATAAAATAGAGAAATAATGTTCAAGATATGTGGAGAAAGAAATAAATGTATCTCTCAGTTCACTCTATAGGACGTGCATGACAACTTCAGCAGGGTAATATAATCTACTCAGTTTAACCTCAAAAAGTAAACTAATCCAGATTTATCAAAGCTAGCAAACATTCAATCAACGTGAAGTGAAGCGTACAAATCTTGCAATAAGTAGTGATGTGAGAAAAGAAAGCAGTACTCCAGATATAAGCATCAATGCGTGAATCTTGGTGTGTTTTCTACGATAGCATACATATGAATCATCAGACATCAGCTAATAATAGAATTTCATCCATTTTCATACAGCAAAAGAGGGTGGGTTACTATTTCTAAATGCAAAGCAGAACATAGCATATGATATCAGAAATAAAAAGCTATGACACGACAAATATAGCATGCATATAGAGAAAAGCTAACACCACGTCATCATCATCACAGAAAATTCATCTCCAGCAGGAGATGAAAGATATAAAGACAAAAGAAAAATAAAAACTATTTACAATGCAGCACACAAAGAAAATAAGAAAAATCGTGATGCATGGTAAAAAAGAAAAAACGTGATGAAAAATGGGTGCAAAAGTGGAAAAACGTGAAAAAAAACTAAAAATAAAAGACGATAAAATTAAAAAGCGTGAGAACTCACTCCCCCAAGCTAAAGTGCACAGTGTCCTCAATGTGCGAAGTGTGGCACACCGAGAGACGTGAAATGGGTGGGGGGTGGGTATGCATGCATGATAAAAAGAAATAAAAATAACAAAATGAAAAATATGATGCGAATGTGATGCATGCAAGGATAAGAGTGATGCAGATATGTGCGTGTCAACAAAAAAAAACTCTCCCTCGCTATAGAATGATATGATCAAAATGTGGACAAAAATAGTGAGGGGAGGAGGGGGGGGCAAAAATCGTCAGGACCAAGCAGAGAATGGGCAGCATGACGACAAAAAATATCAAAGGCATCAAGGGTGTGCCTAAGATGGTGGTGCTGCGCCATCTCCGTCCTGAGGCGGTGGTGGAGGTGGTGGTGGCTGGGTCACAGTCAGCTGGGTGGGTGGTGGTGGGGGTGGTGGTCGGGTAACAGTCTGATGGGTGGGGGTGGTCGTGGAAGTCGCTCGAGAATCTGGGTCAGGCAAAAGTGAATGCCGGGAAGTAGCTCGAGGCGGTGCTGCATGGCGGTGACTGTGGAAGACAGAGCCCTAAAATCACCCCTGAGTCCACTCATCGCCCCCTCAAGAGCACGAACGCTCTGAACTAAGGTGTCAGGGGGTGGTGGAGCGGAGGGACGGACAGGTCTAGGCTGAGCAGGTCGGGGCTGTCTGATACGAGCAGTGTAGGTGATCGGGACAGCAGGCATTGGTGGAACGGGGGCTGTGCTCACTAGTGGATGCCCAGCCTCAGTGCGAGGCAGGGACACAGGCTGGTGTGAGGTGGAAGCAGCAGCAGTGGAAGTGGAAGACAAAATCGGTGACGAGGCGGTAAGAGAGGTCAGTGACACTGACGTGTGAACAGACGTCACGACACTCTCAGATAGGACAGCTACAGTGGAGACAAAGGGTCGACCACTGGGGAGGAAGTGTGGGGTCCAAAAAGTGAAACCCTAGCGGAGATCAAAGTGGATAGGGTCTCCACGACGGAAGCAAAGGAAGACTCACCGCTCTCGAGTATGGTGGGTGGACGCTCAGGTAGCAAAGAGGTGAGGGGCTCAACCGACAGGGGCACATCAGTGGTGGGGGTGGTGGTAGACGTGGTGGGCGTGGAGGACGGCTCAGCAAGTATACTCCCAACACCGGCAGAAGTGTGGACAGAGGTGTCGTGAGCGGCAGAAAGTGCAGGCTCAGGCTGAGGATCACAGGGTCAATAGGTGCAGGGTGTGCCTACTCAGCCTCCTCGGCCTCAAGAACGTAGGTGGCGGGGATCAGGAGATCCATCGTCGGAAGCCAGTCCTCGTGTGCTGGTCCTATGTGTGTCCGAGTGGGGCTCGGGAGGATCATGTAGTCAGCACCGAAGGGACCGTGCAACCATACCCAGTGCCGCTAGCCGTGGGGACGAAGCATCTTCATCCGGGCCATGACGTCTATCGAAAGTGAAGTGGGGCCTGAATGTCGACGCAGGTCGACCGGAAGGTCCTCGCCGGTCATCAGGGCTAGCAGGTTGATCAGGCCGCCGCAACATATCGGGGAGCGATCGCCCACCGATACGATGATGCGGTCCAAAAACCAGCTAGCGACGTCAATCTCAACGGCGGGGACCATCGTAACACCATCCCTATCCAGAACTCTGGGGCGAGTCATTGCGTAGAGCATATAGAGCTCAGGCGTCGACATCGTCCCAGGCTCGTACCTCGCTAGAAAGGTGGTCGCCATAAGGCGCTAAGCTATGCAGAGGCAGGGGTGGACTATGGCCGAGGCCTTGGCCCTACTAGGGTCAAAGGCCTATGGTAAACCCGTGATCCTGGCCCAAAAGGCGTGGGAATCGAAAGATAGGGGAGGGATGTGTGTGTGGGCGTAGGCTCGGTCGGGCACGGGGACTGCGGGCCATTGAAAGAATGCTCTAAGCATATCGAGAGTGATCCGACACTCTCGATCCATGAGTCTAAAGGAGCATCCCTCATCGGTCCAGGCGATCGAGCTGAGTACCTCGAGTGTCGGACGGACGTAGGTGTCCGCCGACACAGACAGAAAATCTCGCCAGCCCACGTTGTCGTACAACATGAGCATCCCCTCAAGTACCCCCAGGCGGTCTAGGTCAGCTAAATGGGCGAACCTGGAGGGTACTATCGGGCGCTGGGTGATACGCTCAAATCGGACGCGCTGGGCGTCGTCTCTGAACGTAATCCCCAGCGGCCCGACAACGGGAGCCGGTGGTGGCTGTGCATGAACGGGGTCGGCTGGAAGCGGCTGCGGGTGGATGGACTCGGCTGGTAATGGCTGTGTGGGGTGAGGTGGTGAAGGTGGAGGGGAGTCCTCCCTAACGTAGGAGGGGTCGGGCTCATCCGTCTACTTCCGCTTGGCGGAAGCTCCCCGAGTGCGTGGTCGTGTTCGGGGTGGCATGTGTGCCCCGAGTGCTCACCCAGATAATATAAAATGCGGCATGCCAAAAATAATGGAACGAATGTACCTGAACACGTCGCGAGAGCAAAACAGCGGTTAGGTGCGAAGACGCCGCCTCCACGAAGCCAATAGCGCGTCCGAGAGCTCCCCTAAGCTCCCCCAAGATAGCCTGCGCATCAAACAATGATATCAGCATATAAAATTCAAAATACATGGGGGAGATGGGGTATAACAGATAAATAAAGAAATCGATTTGAGTTAGGTGCTCAATGGGTACTCGGATCGTCAAAAATGGGGAGAAAATAGGATTTAACGCGAAATAGGGGTTACTGGAGCTTGGCTGATGACGAGGAAGGTCACCGGCGGTGCGGGGGGTGGTCGCCGGAGCGGTCGCCGGTGGTGGGGTGGTGGTTGGGGCGGCGGCGGCTTGAATCGGGCGAGGGGGTAGCATCGCGGGCGAGGGAAGCTGAAGGGGCGTGGGCTCGGGCGAAAAAAAGTGATTTTGGGCGTTTCAAAAATCGCGCCGACCCGCAGTCCCTTATATAGGAGTAGTTACGACTCGGCCGAGTGACTCTGCCACTCGACCGAGTGACGTAACGAAAAAATGATTTTAAAAACTCCTGGTCACTTACGACTCGGCCGAGTGGCTTTGCCACCCTCGGCCGATTGGATAAAGTCCATTCGGCCGAGTGGCACAAGCTACTCGGCAATTTTCGCCCTAGGAGGGTATCAGTTTCACTCTGCCGAGTGAAGAAATATACTCGGTCGAGTGGCAGTTTATCATGAAATCACAAAAAAGACAGAGAGTTGGGTACAGCAGACTTCCCTCGTTGGTGCGCCACTCGGGCGGCTGGCTTTCTTTGCTCGGCCGAGTGACTATGGTACTCGGCCGAGTGGGGCTCTGTTTTCTGCTTCGGGGCTCCGTTTTGGCTCTACTCTCTGTTTTTCTTCCTCCATGAGGTTTCTTCTTCCTCCTAAGCCTCGAACGCATTCCTGGAGCGCTCTTCTTCGCCTTGGTCATCCTCCTTATGATAGATATCCTTTCCTCCTCCTCCTGTCAAAGAAAATAGGACCCATTGTCACAATTTTTGGGGCAAACGACTCAAAAAGACTAATAAAGTCTAAAACAAAAATAGAAACTAAAATAGAAAAAAATGTGATAACCGTCGGGTTGCCTCCCGACTAGTGCTCGTTTAAGGTCTTGAGCTCGACCCCTTTAAATTTTCAATTTAGCACTGGATGTTGGGTGCATATGAGATGCACCCGTCGAATTTGTCGGCAAGACCGCTCGGATTTGGATCATGGTGGTGTGTGGTCTTCCTCAGCGCCCCTTCGTCATGGGCAATGTTGGGGGTGGATCCCCCAAGCTAGAGCTTGTTCCGGTCTTCGACTTTGCCGGTGACACCGATCGTCGTATCGGTGGAGCTTTCTTCGGAGTCCTCAACTTCGAGAGCTTACAGAGCTCCCGTATTCTTGCGACATCAGCATCGCCTTCATCAATTTCCATGGAGATATCGGGGGAGTGCTCCATCTTCTCTTCCTCAGCCAAATCTAGGCCTTCTTCGAAGCTATCTTCGTGGGGTGCGCCGATGGAGTGGGGGATCGCCTCCTCAATGACCTCATCAAGGAGGTCCATGTAATCTAGCTCCTCATGATACGGCATGTGCTTCATTGCCTTCGGTATATGGAGCTCCACTTCGATGTTGCCGACGTTCAAGGTAAGAGTCCCCTCCCGTACATCGACGATGACACCGGCGGTGGCGAGGAATGGGCGTCCAAGTATGAGCGATGAATCGCCGTCATCCTTGATGTCCATTATCACGAAATCGCATGGCAAACATCTGCCCCCCGGGACTTGGAGTGGGATGTCCTCCACGATCCCAACCGGTCTTGTAATCCTGCCGTCCGCTAGTTGAATCCGCATGTCGGTAGGCTTCAAATCCGTGCCGGTGTTCAACTTCCGGAACATGGAGAGAGGCATGAGGCTAACACTAGCCCCCAAATCTACCAATGCTTTTTGTAGGGGGACGCCACCTAGAGTGCAAGGAATCCGGAAACTCCCTGGATCTTTAAATTGGACTGGCTCCTTTTCCCTCTTTGTGAACTAAGTCCCTTCCTCCACGAGCATGATCTTCTCCTTCCTCTTCTTTCCCGTAATCAAGTCCTTTAAGAACTTGGCGTAAGATGGGATTTCCACTATAGCGTCGAGGAAGGGGATATTGAGGCTCACCCCTCTCAAATACTCAAGAAACTTAGCTAGCCGTTTCTCTATCTTGGCTCTAGCTAGCCGTTGAGGGAAGGGTACCGGTGGCATAAATCGGTGCTTATCAATAAGCTCCTCCATTCTAGATTTCACTTCTCCTTGTGGCTCCTTCTCTTTTTCAACTTCAATTGTCGACTCGCTCTCTTGTAGATTCTCCACCACGGGTTCCTTGATTTGGATCAGGGGGGAGTGGTATCCTTCCCTCCTCTTGTTGTAACCGCAACGACCGCATTGATATGGCCGGTGTTGCCCCGTGGGTTCGGCTCGGGTTGAGCCGGCAATTGTTGGTTGTTCCTATTGAGCAAAGCAAGTTGCTCTCCAATTTGAGCGACGACGGTGGCGAGAGAATCTTGTCCCGCCTTCAAAGTGGCATTAATCTTTCTTTGTTCCATCATAAACTTATCCACCTCAGCTTCAAAATCCGAACGTTGTTGAGCTTGTGGAGGGTTGGGATTTCTCCACCCTTGATTGTACCCGGGTGGCCTATAAGGTCCCACTTGTTGCCTCGGTGGGAAGTTTTGTTGCGGTGGCCCCCTTGGTTGATAATTGGCTTGTGGTGGTGGAGCCTGAGCTTGAGGAGGTTGTTGAGGCGGGGGGTTCAATGCACCATCATTATTGGCATATGAGAAACCCGGATGGTTTCTAGCGGCCGGGTTGGCCCAATATCCAGAATTTCCCGCAACATATTGAATTTGCTCCAAAGCTCCTTCTCCTTGCTCTCCTCCTACATACATGGCTTGGGATTGGTCTTGCCAATCGCTCATATGATTTGTCGGCGTGGATGTAGAGGGGGCTCCTTGAGGCTCCGTAATGAATTTCTCCAATCTCTCCACCACCTTGTGGAGAGAATCAAATTTGTTGGCTAGCTCCGCGACGGCCTTGGCCTCATAAATGCTAGACGGCTTCAAGGAGGATGAAGAGTGTCCTCGCTCGTCGCCCCACTATTGGTTGTTCGAGTCCATCTCCTCAAGCAAGGCAGTAGCTTCATCGGGAGTCTTCGACAAAATGGCTCCATTTGCAGTGGCATCAATAATCTGCTTCGTGCCCAGTTGGAGTCCATTGTAGAAACTATGGACAAGCTCCCAATCCTCAATGCTATGATGGGGGCATTGATGTTGCAATTCCTTGAAGCGCTCCCATGCTTCATAGAGAGTCTCTTGTGGTCCTTGCTTGAAGGACATGAGAGCACTTCTTATCTTCACCGTCTTGGAGGGCGGGTAAAATTTGTCGACGAAGGCACTCGCCAATTCATCCCAAGTGGTGAAGATTCCTTCAGCTTGCGTCCTCAACCAATATAATGCCTTGTCCTTGAGTGTGAAAGGGAAGAGGCGCAGTCTGATAGCATCTACGGAGACGCCCGGCATTTGGAAGGTGGCACACTTAGATAGGAAGAGCTGGATGTGGTAATGAGGGTATTCATGGGGGTTCCCAAGAAAAGGATCTTGTTGCATAAGAACCACCAATCCGGTCTTCAACTCGAAATTTTTGTCGGCCGCCAACTCCGGCATGGCTATGGACGAGGTCATGGAAGAAGTTTTAGGCCGAAGCCTATCTCTTATGGAAATAATCATCGCCATTCGCTCTGCCAATTCTTCGGGTGTCTCAGGATGGGTCATAAAATTTCCTTCCGTAACGGGTCTCCTCTCCGCTCGGATCCTCCTCAATGTACGCTCGATCTCCGGATCGTATAGTATTTCTTCGGGGTTCGCTAAGGATCTCGTGTACATGCAAGGGAAAACAGAGTTTCAAAGAAATAGTTAGCACAACGGAAGGGCAAAATAGAAATAATAGAACAAAAAAAAGAAAATTAGCTAGGTAGATAGAATCAAACACTATTGCCTTCCCCGGCAACGGCGCCAAAAACTTGATCGCGCCCCGGACACACGTCCCAGAGCAGCGACACTGTAGTCTTACCGCAAGCGCACGGTGTAGCGGCGAGCGGGTATCGAACACAGGGAGGCCTAATAACAGTGTCTTCTTCAATCACCTGGCTATAAGAATAGTCGAGAAATGTTCGCAAATATGCGGTCACAGTCGTTCAATTGTATAAAAGAAAAAACAAATTAATAAAGACGCCTAGGGGTAGGGAATCCCCGCTACTCGCCGTATCTATATCATTGTGATTCGTAGGTTTAACAATTACTAGACGTGAAATTCGAGTGAACTAGTTGCAACTAAATGTAGAACCAAGCTCACGCTCTCGCGCTATTGCCGGTCTATAGCAAACCTAGGGTAGGGTCCAATCTCTTGCAAACCCTAACCTAGGCAAACTAGCGTGAAGAACAACATCATCGTTTAATCGTATCTCGAGCCCACTCTCGTGCAAACTCGAGCTACGACCTAGGTTGGGATAGTTCCTACCCGTCCAATCTCTTGCAAACGGGTATTGGTATAGAATTACAATCGAAAACCCTAGTTTCGGTCCAATCTCTTGCAAACCGATTCCGGAGAAATCCAATTGCAACCCAATTCGAATTTCTAGGGCTTCCTATCGAGTTGGGATCCAATCTCTTGCAAATCCCAATCAGTATGAATCCCTAGCTATTCGTATTAAATCAATCACAAACTAACTCTAATCAATCCTAGCAATTATTTCACCAATTCATCACAAATTTGAAATTGGGCTCGTAGGGTTCATCCCTACGCCCTAAGACGATGAAACTACTCACAATTCATAATCAAATCCAATAGAAATTCACAAGTAAAATGAATGGAATTCATAGCTATATTCAATAAATCAATAAAATGGAGTTTTTGAGCGAGAGAGAGACAACCCAATGAAGAACAAGATAGCATCAAACAAAATATCACTTTTCTCTCCTCCCTAAAAGCTAAATCTAATCCCTAAAAAGTTAATCTAAAAAAGCTGCCAAAAGTTCTGAAAAAGCTCTCTAAACTAGGTTAAAAACTGGGGTTAAATACCCCCCAAAATCGCCCAAAAAATCCTGATGAAAATGCCCCTGCGTAGCCTCAAAATCGCAGTTTACGCTATAGGCAGCGCGGCTCACTCAGCCGAGTGACAAATGTCACTCGGCCGAGTGATAGACCCTGACAGATTCCAGAGAGTTGGGGGTCTCGGGGGTCGTCTCCTCGGGAGTCGCTCGGCCGAGTGACTTTTCTTCACTCGACCGATGGGCGTTCTTCACTCGGCCGGACGATTGTTCGTCACTCGGCCGAGTCGGTCTTTGGGGCTGACTGACGGATTCCAGAGAGTTGGACGTTTTTGGTTGCCGTCGTCTTGGCTCCACTCGGGCGAGGGGTGGCTCGGTGCTCGGCCGAGTGGTCTGGCGATGCTCGGCCGAGTGCATGCTGATATTAGCTCTGTTGCGTGTCCGTTCTGGCCGACCGAGCGGGCTGTCTATGCTCGGCCAAGTGACTCCTTCACTCGGCCGAGTGGCATGCTGAAAATTCCCATTCTTCGTATTTTTGCCTCCTCGTCGCTCCTACGACGTTCTTTCTTCTTCCACTCCCCTCTAATCGCAGAATACCCCTCAAGAGAGTCGTCGGTGACACTCCGGAGTGGGTGCATCTCAGAATCACTCCAAATCGCTCCAAATCTCCTGAAATACGACAAAAACAATAAATCTTGAAAAGCATTGCAATATTGTCGAATAAACGTGAAAACCACGATTTGAGCGACCTAAATGGCATGCAAACATGCAGAAAAAAGGTGTAAAATACGGAGTGATTAGACGGCAGGGGCCCACCAAGGGGAAATGAACCGCCCGCTGGTACGGTCTGCCGTGGTCACTGACCACGGACACGGAGCAACCAACTTGGAGTGGCGGTTCACTATGCCAGGCTTCATCCCGGAGAAATCCCTCACTCCCACCTTGCTCTGCAAAGGATGCAGGATGGGACTCGAGCAGACTGGAGGCAAATCAGTTACAGCCTCGTCCCGACGACTGAGCTCTACAAATCAACGGCCGGCGAGCCACCGATCCGAGGGGGACCGACCCTGACGGAGTGGAAGTCCCCGTCACGCAAGGTGGGAGAAACGAGAATACCGAGAGGAGAGGAAGGGCGCCCGCCGATCAACCCCTGCCCCCAGTTCGGAACGAGCTCGGGCGAACTCCCGGGGTGACCGCGCTATCTCGCCTCGGCCGACCGGCAACGGCACATGTACTGAGGGAACCCTGGGGAGAGCTGGTCGAGATCGCTGTCCATTGTCCCGGAGGATAACCGAGGCACGGGTACCCTCCAGGTTCAAAGTGCCTCCGCTGGAGAAGTACGACGGCACGGGCGATCCAGTGGACCATGTGATGGACAATGAAGGGGTCATGGCATTCCAAGGGGCTGACGACACCCTGCTTTGCAAAGGCTTTTATTCCACCCTCCGGAGGGTAGCCAGGAGCTGGTATCGTGGTCTTTCCAATCGGTCAATTGATAGCTTCGAGGAACTCTCCCAGCAGTTCTGCAAACAATTCGTGGTTGGACGTCAGGTAAAGCCGGACTCAGAGCTCATGTTTAATGTGGTGCAAGGTCCCGGTGAACCCCTGAGGAGCTACATGCGCCGATTCAACGCAGAGCGACTGAATGTGGAAAGTTGTCCCGAGTTGGTCGTCAAGACGGTCATGAAGAAGGGGTTCTGCCACAGGGGCCTAAGAAAATCACTGCACAATGATCCTCCGAAAGACCTCGTCGGCGTCATAGCCCGGGCGGAACGCTACATGCTGACGGAGAAGGCGCTGGCCGTGGACGACGGAGGATGCCCCATAGGAATGAGGCGAGGATCCAAGCGCGACGAGAGCGAGCACCGTGGCCCCGATGAGAATCGTCAAGAGAAGAAAGCCAAAGGGAAGCATCGCAAGGAGGAGCCACGACTCCCCAACCTGGACGCCACCCCAGAGGCTGTCCTCACGCACGCCCAAAAAGAGGGGCGCTTTAGCAGGCCGCCTCCGAGCATGAAGAGGGGCGAAAAGGACGAGGAGAAGTACTGCAAGTATCACAAGGACAATAGCCATGACACTGATGATTGTTGGAACCTGAAGAAGGATATAGAGAAGCTGGTCAGCCGGGGGCACTTCAAGAACTTCGCCGATGACTCGGCCCTCGCCCTTGGGGAAGGAACGTCCAAGCAAGCAGACAAGGGAAAGAAGGTGAATGTAGTCCAGACGGCCCTATGCATCATCGAGTGAGCCGACAGAACCGCTAGTCTCCACCTTGCCTGGGCAAGGCTAGCTTGCCCACGCCATCCCTGTTTTCTGTTTTTCCTCCAAATGTATGCTCGGGTTCGAGGAATGGAAAGAACCGTGTTAGTACAACTCTTTGTATTTCACTTTAGCTGGCTAGATAATTGATTACAGAACAGGCAGGAAGCCACCTCCCGGGGGATATCAACGATCCAACCGACCATAAGGCTGGGGGCAACTCCCCCAGTAGGTCGATCGCCGAGCCCATTCATAAGGCTGGGGCAACTCCCCCAGCAGACGGGCACATCGATTGGTTGTAAGCCGAGGGGTAGTCCCCCTCACCGACCAACCGATCCGATCCGACCATAAGGCTGGGGAAACTCCCCCAGCAGGTCGATCGCCGAGCCCGTTCGTAAGGCTGGGGGCAACTCCCCCAGCAGACGGGGACATCGGTTGGTTGTAAGCCGAGGGGTAGCCCCCTCGCTGACCAACCGATTCGATCCGACCATAAGGCTGGGGCAACTCTCCCAGCAGGTCGATCGCCGAGCCTGTTCCTAAGGCTGGGGGCAACTCTCCCAGCAGACGGGGACATCGATTGGTTGTAAGCCGAGGGGTAGCCCCCCTCACCGACCAACTGATCCAATCCGACCATAAGGCTGGGGGCAACTCCCCTAGCAGGTCGATCGCCGAGCCCGTTCGTAAGGCTGGGGGCAACTCCCCCAGCAGACAGGGACATCGATTGGTTGTAAGCCGAGGGGTAGCCCCCTCGCCGACCAACCGATCCAATCTGACCATAAGGATGGGGGCAACTCCTCCAGCAGGTCAATTATCGAGCCCGTTCATAAGGCTGGGGGTAACTCCCCCAGCAGACGGGAACATCGACTGGCTGTAAGCTGAGGGGTAGCCCCCCTCACCGACCAACCGATCCGATCGACCATAAAGCTGGAAGCAACTCCCCCAGCGGGTCTAACGTTAGAGGGGTATAAGCCAAAGGACGACATCCCTTGCGGCCCGAAGGATCCCGTGAGCCGAGGGACCAGAGGCGATCCCTCCCTTAGGCCGAACCTCCCGACTGGCCGCGAGACCAGGGGCAATCCCGCAGTATGCAAGGAAATTACCTGAACGACCCAAATAACGCGAAAGAGGGAAAAGCCATAGCGGGTCAGCCGAGAGCGCCTCTGAGGCTGGGGTCAACGGGCCCAGAGTCCCGAAGACCCTTCACACTCGCCAGGAGTGATAAAGGGATGCCGGAAAATCATAGAATTCACGACAAGGTCAAACGCAACAAAAGATCAAAGAGACCGAGGATCCCCACAAAGCAGAAAACTCCCAACGACAAGAAAAAGACGATAAGTACATGGACCGACAAATAAGCGTTATATATAAATTGTTCGGAATTACAAGTCAAAAAGGGGGAGGGGGACACGATAAAGAGGGGCCGCTTAAGGCCCCGGGGCACGGGAGGAAGCGTCCTCTGGAACCTCGCCCTGCTCGGAGTGGGGGGGTCAATGAGACTAGCCGGGGGTGGGAGCGGTTCCCTGGCGTGTTTCGCGAACTGTCGGAAGGAGTCCTGGACAACGTTGATAATCCGGGGCCAGTAGGTCCTCGTAGGAGCCAAAAGCCTCCCTAAGGACCTCCGCGATCCTTGGCCTCAGTGCCTGTAACGACCCGATTCCCGGGCCCATTACTTTTGGATATTTGCGCAGGTCCTGCAGTTAACCAGTGAAAACAAAATAGCCACGATGCAGAGATGTACAAAATACCCAAATAGTGTCCACTTATTACATCCATATTATACAAAAATGGTCCAACAGTCGTACATGAAGGAAAATAAATACAACTGGAAATAACTCTGAAAGCTGCAGACTCATGGTCGAATTTTGGCGCTATTAACTCTAAAGCATCTGCCTCCATATGTACGTCGTCTGCGGTGCCACAGAGGTGAAACCGTAGGTAAGTCACAACAATTCTAGCAATAGAAATCAAGTAGTGCAAAAGTATAGAACAGACTATAATAAACAAAAGATGGTTATGCATGTGTAAAAAGTAAAGTATGGGCAAACAGGTATGTAAAGTACTGGTAACTGCTCAGGTAATAGTAAAGATGATTGTACAAGTGCAAAAGTAACGACTGTGGCGTGACATGTGGTAGTAACAATATTTTGACCAATGGGATGGCAATAGTAAGACAACCAGGTTAACAATGTTTTGACCAATCGGTAATGGGATGACAATAGGTAGTCGTAGTAATGCTTAAGAAAAGTTGAGCGTTGTTTGGCTATCTAATAGTGTTAGGCAGGCCTAATAATAAGAAGTCTAACTTAACTTCCAAATCAGCCAGTCAGTCAGGGCTTGAAGGCACAGGTCACTTCAAAGACCGCAGGAACAAGTCCATTGGTTGACCAACCCCCTTCCCATTCCTTCCTAGACACCGATTCAGTCGTAATTCAAGACCGCTCATTATTAAATCGTTCTATCACGTTTGAGTAGTCTCGACTTAGTCTGTAGAATAGTAGTAGTCGTGACTGAAGCGATGGTATCAATCAATTATCAATCAATCAAACTAGTGCATCAGTCTTAAATGCCGTAAGGGCCCAATAGTGTGCTCCGTAAATGCCCGAGGGCCCAATAGTGTTCTCCGTAAATGTGCTCCGTAAATGCCCGAAGGCCCAATGGTGTGTTCCGACAATACAAACAACCATGAGTACAATACAACAATCAAACTAGTGCATCAGTCTTGGCTCGAGTGTACGATATGCAACCAGAAGTGCACCCGTCCCACGGAGCAACTCGTGGAATCTCTACCTACCATTCCCTTCAGGGTGATGGTACAGCTTAACTAATGAGGGTGGACCCGGTCACTCCCGCACACTTCATAGCTCAAGACTACCCCATAACCCGTGTTGTATCACATTTCATATTTACAATCGTATCCTTATCTGTGTCTGTATCCATATCGGTATCCGTATAGCCACATAGGCCCATCATTTCATACATCCAACAATGTGTACAACAATACTTTCGTCAATGAGTACAACAAAATCACATATATGGTATTTACTTGCTGAAAAGTCAAGCAGAAGCCTCAACAGAGAATATCAGTCCTGAGCAATGCTTTGAAGTCCAACAACTATGATATCCAATTCCATAAAAGTGCACTATTTCAATTTAATCCTGAGCAATGCTTTGAAGTCCAATAATTATCTCAATTTAATCCTGAGCAATGCTTTGAAGTCCAGCAACTATAATATCTAATTCCAAGTGCACTAGTTCACTTTAGTCCTAAACAATGCTTTGAAGTCCAGCAATTATCACAATTTAATCTTGAGCAATGCTTTGAAGTCCAACAACTATGATATCTAATACCATAAAAGTGCACTATTTCAATTTAGTCCTTTGGTCATTCCACTATTGATCAGTTTTCTAGTTAAATTAGGTCTCTAATCATTGGTTCAAGTCAGAGCTGTTCTGAGTCTAGGTGTCATGCCTTAAGTTCATACGAGTACACAGACTAAATTTCTAAAGTTAGAATTAAAGTGACTTACCATGTTTGGGATCGTCGTGGTAAGACGAGGTTGGAACTAGAGCCTTTAAAGATGCTGGTGTAAGAAAATGGGTTCCTGCAAATACAATAAATCGTTGGTTACAGGCTACTCTATTTTCCATCTATTTAAATCTTATCGTTTCGATTTTATAATCGATTGAAACGTTGTCAAAAAGCTTTCTAAATTTTTCTATAGCCTAGATATAAGGAAAATAATTTTACTGTAAGAGGAAATATTTTTCGGAAGCTTATAGTAATTTTTATAATTTTTAAAAGCTTAAAATCAATTTAAAAACTAATTTTTAATTAAGTACGTAATTATTCAATAAATTATTCTGGATGCAATCTGCATCGGAAATTTGCAAATGAACTGTCAAAATGGCCGTCTCGGAGAGTATTTTAACATATATTTTTATCATATATTTGTTTACGTGAAAATATCAAGTTACGGATTTTCGAATGAAAATAACATATTTATCTTTTAGGCTTAAAAATTAATTCTGAAAAATCTAAGCGTCTGATTGAGACGAAACTAGTGCCATTGGGTCCAGAATGTCATTTCTGATTTTCTGGAGCTGGTCTTGTAATTTTCTGGCTTCTACATTATTACTTATGAATTTAAAATCATTTACCTTTATATAATATTTTATAAAATACTAAAATACTCAAAATTATGTATACGTATATGTATTTGTTCTACGCTCTCACCCTCTCGCATGCAGCAGCGAGGAACTCCTCGCATTGGCGAAGTCACCGGCGGCGACTGATGGCGGGGTAGGGCGGCGTACGGCGTCGGGGACCGGCGATCTGGCTTCCGGCGATGGCAGCGGCGGCGAACGGCGACGAAAACATGGGTTGCTGCAACTGCTTGCTGCTGTTTCCTGTCGATCGGGGCTTTGCAGCGTTCGTCGGAGTCAGGGAGGGCGAGGGACGGAGCGAGGGCGGTGTCGGGCGCGTCACCGTCGGAGCGGTGGCGGGGATGCGCTGCTTGGGTCTGTCGGGCGTTTTCAAGGGCGGGAAGGCGGAGACAGCGGCATAAACGGCGGGGTGACGCTGTCGTGCTGGGGGCGAGCGGGGCTTCGCTGACGGTGCACGTGCGGTTCTCGGAGAGGTGATGCATGCGGGCATTGCTTCGACTGGTGGGGAGCCTCGTCGGAGCAGCGGAAGTGTACGTCGGCGAGGTGAGTGCACTGGGGATGGCGGAGCATAGGCGCATGTGGGGCGAGCTCCGGTGGAGCGGCGGCAGCGGGATGCGTTGTTGAAGGTCGGAGCTTCGTTCGGAGTTGGAGTTAGAGGGCAAAGTCGGGACCGTGGAGTTGGGAATGAAGGGAGAGGGCTTTTGTGTGCTTGGGTTAGAGAGAGAATGGGGGGAATGGTTGCGAGAAAGAGATGAAGATGGGTTCGGTGGGTTTCGCCAACGATGGCCCAAGGAGAGAGGAGAGCGAGAGAGAGTGTTAAATAATAAACAAAAATTAATTTTTTATAAGTATGCAATTAAAACTTAGTCAAGAATTAAATAGGTTAGGTTAGCTTTAGGACTAAATATTAAATAAGGTTAGACTAAGTTAGGAAACGTTTAACGTGTCATCTCCATGTGTTAGTCATGCTAGGGTAATTTAATAGTTGGTTAGGGTTAAATAAAATGGTAAACCATAATTAGTAAAAGTGCGAAATTACGATTTTGCCCCTACTAGTAAACGTGTCCGAAAAATTACGAAAACATACCCACGGGATCGTATCGTCGCGAGGATTGCGAATACGAAGTTCGTTTCAGGATTTGGGCTACGGAAATACAAGTTTTAGGCCAAAACGTTTAGGAAGCGGGTCTGCGGGTTCTCTATTGATTTGACTTCAGAAAATTACGAAATTAATGTGAAAAGCTCTAAATGATCATTGAATGTTACTGTAAAAGTTTGAAATCGTTTTGATGTCGTTTGTATAGAAAATAAATTCATTAAGTCAAAATGGTAAAAACTGAAAATGAATTTTATCAGAAATGTTTTGAGCATTTGATGAAATCCGATCTTACTAAAATACTCCATAACTAGTCTGGTACTTCAAAATATTTTTAAAAGAAATTTTTGAAATCAGTAAAACTCCTGACAAACCATTATAAAATAGTTCACAGTTGAAAAATTGGTCAAATAGGTAAATAGTTTGTCTTGATGAAAACAGGCCGTTACATCCTACCATCCTTAAAATAATTCCGTCCTCGGAATTAAGAAGACCGATCATTGCCTAAGCAAATCAAACGATTGAAAGAAAGGCTTGATGAATGATTTTGATAAATGAAAAACAAGTTGTTAATAGCATGAAATATAATGTGATATCATAGCATCAAGAAAACAAGAGATGTTATAAATGAATACATACTATTGACATCACTATAGTTTCCGTAACTACTCCTGAGACCAGTATCATTACAATAGTTACTCTGACTTCTCAAGTAGTCGAAAATTATCACATGAAAATGAGGGCTATTATGATGACAACATCTGTTCGAACTTGGAACCTAAGGTGATAAGCCAGTAGTAAGCTATTTAAACCTCATAAAACGGAAGACCATAAAGTTTATTCGTGCTACTGGTGACTAACTGGATCTAGCCACAGATGTCGTTCAAAATATAGCATGTAACGATTAATCCACAGGTACCAACAACATCAATCTCCATAATGCCCAACCACATGCTAACGTCCAGATCAATGCCCAAAGGTAAGTACATGGCCAACACCCAAAATCAGTACTCACTTCTAGTATTCCTTCCATCAATCTCCATAATATCCCACAATAAGGCAAGATCCAAGCTCTCATCCAGAGCCAAGCACAAGGCTTACATCCAACTTCAACTCCCAAGGCCAATATCATGCCAATAAGCATCGCCACTTCTCCTTCCGTAGACCAATACTTGACATTCGCAACACCCAACATCACCCAACAAATGAACAACCAAAAGCATGCTTTCCAGCACACCAGAAGGAGTAGTCGCAAGAGGAAGCCTAGACGGGACATCAATCTGGGTGAGACCCAGTGCAGAGAGCTCAAGAGAAGACCAATGATCATGGCTTCCCAAGATCTCAGCCACGCAACGGTAGCGATGGTGGCGGCGAGGGTCGTCGCCAAGGCCAACAATCTCCAAGGTCGTCGGCGGGCTATTGGCGGCTGCGGGTCCACTGCGGCGAGGGCTGCAATTGGTTGGCGATCTATGGCAGGGGCTTCGGTTGGCTGCCGATCCATGGCGGGGGCTTCTGATGTGGGGTGGAGTGAAAGCTGGCGGAGCTTCGGGTGAGGTGGGTCGAGTTCGCTTAGGGAAGAGGCCGGGAGAAGGAGGGGGCGATGTCTGAGTAAAAAGGGAACCATGGGGTGGCTTGGTGAGGAAGAAGAGGGGGTCTTTTAAAGAAAAAGAAGGCACCGAAAGTCGTCGGTAGGGTGGGGTAGGGTTAGGCATGAATGGGGCTCGAGGTGAGGATGAGGACAAAAAGCAATAACGAGGGGGTAGGTGGTAGGTGGGAAAGGAATTCAAACCTATGGAAAATCGGGCACAAGATAGAAAGTAGGGGGTTAGAATAGGAATATGATCTCAAGAAGACGTAACATCCTATACTTGCACGTCGGGTTTGGCTCGTCTCAAATCCTTTAGCATCATCCTCCAATACTTCTGAGTGTCCTTCAATTCACTTCCGTTGTCGAGCTCAATCGAATGCTACCTTCCTTAAAATAGACGTGGCTAGAGTTCAAGGTCAATCGAAAGGTCATCAAGTTGTAGGAAGAGGGAAACAAGGAAGTCCTAAGATAGTAATAAGGACGCTGCACCCGTATATCCAATACAGGTGAACACTCGAGACATCCTGTACTCGAGAGTTCTATTCGAGTATTTTGATACTGTACACCCTGATCTTGCTATATTGTTCACGAGGTAGGTAGCGCGGACCTGCGTGGGCCACCAAGCTGTAACGACCCGATTCCCGGGCCCGTTACTTTTGGATATTTGCGCAGGTCCTGCAGTTAACCAGTGAAAACAAAATAGCCACGATGCAGAGATGTACAAAATACCCAAAAAGTGTCCACTTATTACATCCATATTATACAAAAATGGTCCAACAGTCGTACATGAAGGAAAATAAATACAACTGGAAATAACTCTGAAAGCTGCAGACTCATGGACGAATTTTGGCACTATTAACTCTAGAGCATCTGCCTCCATATGTACGTCGTCTGCGGTGCCACAGAGGTGAAACCGTAGGTAAGTCACAACAATTCTAGCAATAGAAATTAAGCAGTGCAAAAGTATAGAACAGACTATAATAAACAAAAGATGGTTATGCATGTGTAAAAAGTAAAGTATGGGCAAACAGGTATGTAAAGTACTGGTAACTGCTCAGGTAATAGTAAAGATGATTGTACAAGTGCAAAAGTAACGACTGTGGCGTGACATGTGGTAGTAACAATATTTTGACCAATGGGATGGCAATAGTAAGACAACCAGGTTAACAATGTTTTGACCAATCGGTAATGGGATGACAATAGGTAGTCGTAGTAATGCTTAAGAAAAGTTGAGCGTTGTTTGGCTATCTAATAGTGTTAGGCAGGCCTAATAATAAGAAGTCTAACTTAACTTCCAAATCAGCCAGTCAGTCAGGGCTTGAAGGCACAGGTCACTTCAAAGACCGCAGGAACAAGTCCATTGGTTGACCAACCCCCTTCCCATTCCTTCCTAGACACCGATTCAGTCGTAATTCAAGACCGCTCATTATTAAATCGTTCTATCACGTTTGAGTAGTCTCGACTTAGTCTGTAGAATAGTAGTAGTCGTGACTGAAGCGATGGTATCAATCAATTATCAATCAATCAAACTAGTGCATCAGTCTTAAATGCCGTAAGGGCCCAATAGTGTGCTCCGTAAATGCCCGAGGGCCCAATAGTGTTCTCCGTAAATGTGCTCCGTAAATGCCCGAAGGCCCAATGGTGTGTTCCGACAATACAAACAACCATGAGTACAATACAACAATCAAACTAGTGCATCAGTCTTGGCTCGAGTGTACGATATGCAACCAGAAGTGCACCCATCCCACGGAGCAACTCGTGGAATCTCTACCTACCATTCCCTTCAGGGTGATGGTACAGCTTAACTAATGAGGGTGGACCCGGTCACTCCCGCACACTTCATAGCTCAAGACTACCCCATAACCCGTGTTGTATCACATTTCATATTTACAATCGTATCCTTATCTGTGTCCGTATCCATATCGGTATCCGTATAGCCACATAGGCCCATCATTTCATACATCCAACAATGTGTACAACAATACTTTCGTCAATGAGTACAACAAAATCACATATATGGTATTTACTTGCTGAAAAGTCAAGCAGAAGCCTCAACAGAGAATATCAGTCCTGAGCAATGCTTTGAAGTCCAACAACTATGATATCCAATTCCATAAAAGTGCACTATTTCAATTTAATCCTGAGCAATGCTTTGAAGTCCAATAATTATCTCAATTTAATCCTGAGCAATGCTTTGAAGTCCAGCAACTATAATATCTAATTCCAAGTGCACTAGTTCACTTTAGTCCTAAACAATGCTTTGAAGTCCAGCAATTATCACAATTTAATCTTGAGCAATGCTTTGAAGTCCAACAACTATGATATCTAATACCATAAAAGTGCACTATTTCAATTTAGTCCTTTGGTCATTCCACTATTGATCAGTTTTCTAGTTAAATTAGGTCTCTAATCATTGGTTCAAGTCAGAGCTGTTCTGAGTCTAGGTGTCATGCCTTAAGTTCATACGAGTACACAGACTAAATTTCTAAAGTTAGAATTAAAGTGACTTACCATGTTTGGGATCGTCGTGGTAAGACGAGGTTGGAACTAGAGCCTTTAAAGATGCTGGTGTAAGAAAATGGGTTCCTGCAAATACAATAAATCGTTGGTTACAGGCTACTCTATTTTCCATCTATTTAAATCTTATCGTTTCGATTTTATAATCGATTGAAACGTTGTCAAAAAGCTTTCTAAATTTTTCTATAGCCTAGATATAAGGAAAATAATTTTACTGTAAGAGGAAATATTTTTCGGAAGCTTATAGTAATTTTTATAATTTTTAAAAGCTTAAAATCAATTTAAAAACTAATTTTTAATTAAGTACGTAATTATTCAATAAATTATTCTGGATTCAATCTGCATCGGAAAGTTGCAAATGAACTGTCAAAATGGCCGTCTCGGAGAGTATTTTAACATATATTTTTATCATATATTTGTTTACGTGAAAATATCAAGTTACGGATTTTCGAATGAAAATAACATATTTATCTTTTAGGCTTAAAAATTAATTCTGAAAAATCTAAGCGTCCGATTGAGACGAAACTAGTGCCATTGGGTCCAGAATGTCATTTCTGATTTTCTGGAGCTGGTCTTGTAATTTTCTGGCTTCTACATTATTACTTATGAATTTAAAATCATTTACCTTTATATAATATTTTATAAAATAATAAAATACTCAAAATTACGTATACGTATATGTATTTGTTCTACGCTCTCACCCTCTCGCATGCAGCAGCGAGGAACTCCTCGCGTTGGCGAAGTCACCGGCGGCGACTAATGGCGGGGTAGGGCGGCGTACGGCGTCGGGGACCGGCGATCTGGCTTCCGGCGATGGCAGCGGCGGCGAACGGCGATGAAAACATGGGTTGCTGCAGCTGCTTGCTGCTGTTTCCCGTCGATCGGGGCTTTGCAGCGTTCGTCGGAGTCAGGGAGGGCGAGGGACGGAGCGAGGGCGGTGTCGGGCGCGTCACCGTCGGAGCGGTGGCAGGGATGCGCTGCTTGGGTCTGTCGGGCGTTTTCAAGGGCGGGAAGGCGGAGACAGCGGCATAAACGGCGGGGTGACGCTGTCGTGCTGGGGGCGAGCGGGGCTTCGCTGACGGTGCACGTGCGGTTCTCGGAGAGGTGATGCATGCGGGCATTGCTTCGACTGGTGGGGAGCCTCGTCGGAGCAGCGGAAGTGTACGTCGGCGAGGTGAGTGCACTGGGGATGGCGGAGCATAGGCGCATGTGGGGCGAGCTCCGGTGGAGCAGCGGCAGCGGGATGCGTTGTCGAAGGTCGGAGCTTCGTTCGGAGTTGGAGTTAGAGGGCAAAGTCGGGACCGTGGAGTTGGGAATGAAGGGAGAGGGCTTTTGTGTGCTTGGGTTAGAGAGAGAATGGGGGGAATGGTTGCAAGAAAGAGATGAAGATGGGTTCGGTGGGTTTCGCCAACGATGGCCCAAGGAGAGAGGAGAGCGAGAGAGAGTGTTAAATAATAAACAAAAATTAATTTTTTATAAGTATGCAATTAAAACTTAGTCAAGAATTAAATAGGTTAGGTTAGCTTTAGGACTAAATATTAAATAAGGTTAGACTAAGTTAGGAAACGTTTAACGTGTCATCTCCATGTGTTAGTCATGCTAGGGTAATTTAATAGTTGGTTAGGGTTAAATAAAATGGTAAACCATAATTAGTAAAAGTGCGAAATTACGATTTTGCCCCTACTAGTAAACGTGTCCGAAAAATTACGAAAACAAACCCACGGGATCGTATCGTCGCGAGGATTGCGAATACGAAGTTCGTTTCAGGATTTGGGGTACGGAAATACAAGTTTTAGGCCAAAATGTTTAGGAAGCGGGTCTGCGGGTTCTCTATTGATTTAACTTTAGAAAATTACGAAATTAATGTGGAAAGCTCTAAATGATCATTGAATGTTACTGTAAAATTTTGAAATCGTTTTGATGTCGTTTGTATAGAAAATAAATTCATTAAGTCAAAATGGTAAAAACTGAAAATGAATTTTATCAGAAATGTTTTGAGCATTTGATGAAATCCGATCTTACTAAAATACTCCATAACTAGTCTAGTACTTTAAAATATTTTTAAAAGAAATTTTTGAAATCAGTAAAACTCCTGACAAACCATTATAAAATAGTTCACAGTTGAAAAATTGGTCAAATAGGTAAATAGTTTGTCTTGATGAAAACAGGCCGTTACAGTGCCCCGTCAATTCCCCTCTCCACCTCTTCGGCGAACCACGCCATCTGACGCTGCTCTACCAGCTCGCCCCGGAGGTCGCTCCTCTCCCGACGGAACACCTCTTCCGCCTCTCTAGCCGACCTCTGAGCACCTAGGAAGCAAGCTCATCCACCCGGCGTCAGAGCTGTCGAGCCTCCATGTGAGCCTCTTGAGCAGCCACCTCGGTCGCCCTGGCCCTCGAACGCTCCCGAGCCGACGACTCCTCGAGGTCCTCCACCTGGGCCGCCCGACGCTGCGCCTCGACCGTCATCACAGTGGCCTGCAAAGAGAAAGGAGTTATGCTAAGAAGGATCAAGGGACAGGTTTCAGAGCGGCAAGGCGGCCAAACCTGTTGAAGCTGCCAGACTAAGGAGTCCGACAATGCGTCGGTGGGAGCCCTCTCTAGGAGAGAGTGGTCCCGCGGGAGGACGGAGCCGTGCTCCAACTGGTTGGCCACGGCCTGGTCAACGAATACCGAGTCTTTAGGGGTAACCTCGGGGCCCGCCAGGATGTTTGCCACTGTGCCACCGGCTCCCACCACAGAAGGCTCGGCCGAGACAGCAGGGGTGGCCACCAGGGTCAACGGGAGAGTTTCGTCGGAGGCCATCGGCATCTCGAGAGCCACCAGAGTGCGGGACTCCCCACCCTCCTTCCTCCTCTTCCTCTCGTTGGGTCCAGTGGACGTCGGGGGGGGAGCGCTTGCGCCCCGCGTCGCGACCACTCATAGGCACACGAGGAGCCAGCCCGGTTCCATCGTTTCCTCCTTCCGCCTGGACGGGGAGGGGGAGTTAGGCCCCCGTAGCCTCCCCTACGGGGAGGTCCGACGTGGCCAAGGGGAGCGGCGCAGCCTCCACCCTTCCCATGGCAGGCTCGGTCTGACCCATCTCCTTGTCAATGGTGCGACGGGACGCCTGGCCCAAAGGGTCCCTCGGCTTCGGCCGGATCCTCGCCGAATGAGCTCATCGACATTGCAGGTAAACTCACGCCCAGCCATCTCTGTAGAAGGAAAGAAGATCAGGGTAAGCAAGGAGGAAAGCGGAAAGAAAAGGAGCGCCTACAGGGGGACCACAGGGCGTTCTTAAGAAGAAGGTCGTCCAGCAGAGACCAGACCGACCTCTCCTCTAAGGGAAGAGATGACAGAAGCGGAACGGCTGCCTGGTCAGCCTTGGAGAGGGTCAATGTCAAGTTATATTGACATAACCCTCCCCAACCTGTCAAGATCTAAGCGTTCCTAGGGAAGACAACAAAAACGTGGCTCGAGCTCCAGTCCCCCACCCAGCGGGGTAGGCCGAGTAAACACTCCCTCCCCGCGCGGGCCCGGAGGTACTACCACGACCCTTGGCCGACCGTTTGGACCCGATAGTAGTTAAAGAGAAGAGGAAGAGACGGCTCCAAGCCGTGGACGCTGAAGATCATGATGAACCCGGTTAGCACCACGACGGAGTACGGAGTCAACTGGCACAAAGCCACCATCAGGAATTCTATGACTTGGATGATGAAAGGATGAAGGGGGAAGCGGAGCCCCAGGCGGAACATCTCGACATAAACACCGACCTCGTTATTTCGTGGAAAGCAAATCCGCTCGTCACTAAAGGGGATCCTGACGTCGTATGGATGGCATAAATACTTCTCCCGGATCTCCGTAACCACCGGGAAGTTGACCATGGACGGAGACCCGAGGACCGCCGGGGGAACATCGAACCTCTCAGCAGCCCGAGCCTCATCATCGCCTACGAGGTCCGTAAAAATCTTTCTTTTACCATTGTCTTGGATGGGACGAGTCCCCGAGGGGGCGTCGGGTCCCGAAGGGCGGACATTGCCAGATTCGAGCGCCGGGGGGGTCCCTTGATCCCGACGCAGAATCGCCTATCCTAAGCGTAGCCATGAGGCAAGTGAAGGAGAAAGGAGGTTACCTCGAGAAAGAACTTGAAGGAAGATAGACGATGGAGAGAAGGAGCTTGCAAGACCGGAATCGGGAAGAAAGGCGCGAAAGAATCGAAACTTGGAAGCCGATGCCTTTATATGGGAAGCAATCGCGAAATCAAGACCATCCGAAAGGGAGCACGTGGCGGCATCTGAAGATCGACGTCGCTTCGAATCCTGCACCAAGGGAAGTTCAAACAGACCGCGTCATGATGACCCCCATTTAATATGCTGTCCTCGACTGACGCGCCTGTCAAATCCCCAAGAGTCACATCGCCCGAACCGAACCGACAGAATCCGAACGGCTCGGACGATGGGGGCAATTGATACGACTATTTTGGAGAAGCCCAAGAGCAAGAGACCCAAGCCCAAGCCTAGGACGGAAAGCCCACGTAGGGGAATAGGCCCACATGACGAGGCCCGCGGAAGGACTTGAAGTCGGGCCGGCCCCAGCCCGGAGAACGCACGATCTGCTCATGCTCTCTGAAGACAACCATCCCCCTGAAAGCATGGAACCTTAATGACCATTAAAGAGCCCACTAATCGACCCCCGCCCCCCCCCCCCCCCCCCACGATGCGCAGGCGCCTTGAAGAAGGCGGATCGTGGGGGCTTGAGGGGAGGCGGACGAGGGGCGTGGATTAAGGGCAATCGTGGGCCAAACCCAATAAAAGGAGAGTTGGGGCAACCGGGAGAGGGATCGAATCCTGGACACCTACAACTGAGGTATTTCGATAACTAGACCTTGCTATTTCCCCAAATTATCTCCTCCGCCACCGCTCGGTCAGAGGATACAGGTATCGGACTCACCTTGAGCCGTGCCGTGCCCACCGAGCGTTTCACAGATCCGTTCTGACTTAGGCATCGGAGGGGACTTGGCTGGAACCAAGGTCCGCCCCCCTGACAAGCTTTCTCGTCTGTCCGGAAGGAGCTGAACCGAGGAGCCGATGCTACCCCTCGGCACGGAACTGACCCTCTCGTCACCGACGGGAGTAAACGACAATCAAGACCAAGGAGCATTCCAGGCGCCGAGGCTACCCCTCGGAGCTGATCCAGCCGAGGCCGAGCACCCGACCTAGATCCGAGGATTCACCTCGTCTCCACGTCGACCGAAGATCGACGCTCAGCCGAGAAGCGTCTGCTCAGACGCGGATCAATCGCCTATCCACGTCGAGAGCACGTGAGCTTGGCGTGCCCAAGGGATCCCTTCGACCCCTTGACCACGTTGACCATCCCGTCGTCAGTCAATGATTCTGTGGTGAGAAAACACCCGTAAACAAATGGCGTTACTAAAAGTCGTTGCCAATAGTTAGTTTTCTTGTAGTGAACCATAGAAATGACATAGAGGATATCATAGATAAAGATTACCAAATAGTTTACTATCATTTCGAATAAGATATCTTATTGCAATTACAATAATTGTTTTACGTACCGCAACACAACATAGAGGAGGGTAACATGGATGATAAAGTTGCTGAAGAGATTGATGTAACGAGAGCATGTGTGACAAGAGTTGTAATACGGTTCTTCCTCTAGAGCCAATTGTTGATGCCTCACAGAGATCAGGCACAATGTTGGAACAAGCATTCACACAACAATGAGCTCGGACAGTTCGGTTCGTCAGGCCGGGATACTCCTTCGCTGTCACCTGGAACAAGAAGAAAACTAGGTCAGAGGAAAGAGAGGGTCCTCCATTCGACTGTATGCTTAAGTCAGTATTAAGCGGAGGAAGGAGTGAGCATGGATGTGTCTAGTCGTCGCTATGGTTTGAGGGTTTGTGAGTGAGTTAAAGACTTGAGGTAGGTTTATCTTGGATATTCTAGCATACCTGATGAAGGAGACGCCCATTGGGTTTATAGGATGGTGGGTGGCCATTATGCCACGTCGGATAGCCCCCAATCCTCCCCTGCCACCAACCTGTCAACTGTCAACGAGAAGTATAGATCTCGACCGATTGTCATAAATGCGCTGCTCTGATCAGCCATTAACCCGGAGAGCATGTCGCCGGCGTGCCCTCCCAATAGGACTATTTGTCGTCGTGTGCTGAGTGTGGATTTAATGCTGGCATTAAATGCTGACGACGACATGGAGATGATGTGGCCAATCTCCCTTTGATCACACTGCTGCTGACGTGCGGACTGTACGAGGCACGTGGCTGAGGGAGCCGACCTCGCGGAGGTCATCCCCATGTAAGAGCTGGGGGGAACCGACCTCGCGGAGATCATCCCTGCTAAACTGCACTGAGGCCAAGTCGATCAGGTCTCCCAAGTCGAAACTGTGAGGCTTAGCTGTGCCCCCGACAGGTGGGCCCTAATCAAGCAACGTTATCTACACTCGTTCAAGCTTTTGGTCTTAGCCTAGGGAGAGAAACCGTACTGTTCTGAGAAGCAGCAAGGTGGTGGTTCAATATTCACGGAAGTAAAATATAAATAAATAAAATTGGATGTCACTTTCTTTGACTCTTTTTGTATGCATATAAATCTATAGGTATGAAATTTATGTACTCATGTGCCCCCGGTGAAGATACGTAGGCAGAAGATAGAACAACATCTTTCCCATGAACGGTACAAGGCCCCACCGGGGCTGCTAGCAACAGATGAGAGTGGATGTGGATGTTGCAAGAGAGAACATAGCATTATTTCGCCACACCACTGGATATGTTTATATGATAACGGAAGAGAAACTAGCCACAGAGAGAGAGAAGACAAAATCCAATGAGTTCTCTCTTGAACACACCTCGGCCAGTGTGATCATTTCGATTTCAACTTGACCGCTGGCTCCTGCTCCTGCTCCTGCTTCTGCAGCTCGATGCTTTTCTTCTCTCTTTCTTTCGTCATGAGATTTTTAGCCCTCAACCTCCACCTCTTTCTCACCCTTTTCCCGATTCGGTCGTCTTTGGCGTTGGGGGTGAAAACACTGGCATTCTCACGTGCGGGTTTGGACTTGGCAGTGGGGCAGGGAGTACTGCTCTCTAGCCGTTGGACGGTCGAACCTTTGGTCCTTTCTTGACTCTCTCTCCCCCATTTCTCTTCAACCCTCCCTCCGCAGTGATAGTGTTTATTCTAGGTTTTGGGCTTATTTTTTGTGAATTTTTTTGGGATTTTTGACCCAAAATGACATGTCTTAAAATTTTAGGTTATAGTGTTTATTCTAAGCATGTATTCTATAATGAACATGCAAATCCATGTATATATATGCATGACCTGCCTTAAAACATGTCAAAATTGGAGACTTTTTGTGCCTCCGAGCAACCCTTAGACACATCATAGTGCATGAATGGATAGCATTGAATTTAGTACGTCTTAATTTCAGAAAACTGTCTCATACTTTTGCTGAATTCTAAAAAAATATGAGGTGTGGGGGGGTGGGTTTGGGGGGTGTTATGGGAGGATGGCGGCAGAGGGTGTAATGGGAATGGACGGCGATGGATAGAAGGCAAAGGGCAGCGGTGGAGGAGTGGGATATGTAGATGATGGAGTTTATCGAAACCTGAAAAGTATGAGATAGTTTTGCGAGTATATGAAAATAAGAGGTATTTTTTTCGAATTCAGCGAAACTACGCGATAGTTTCCCGAAATTAAGCCAATTTATTACTGTATCCTCATCTGAAAACAGTAATGATTCAACAGCCTACAAATGATTATTGCATTGGACGAAGGGAACAAACACATGTGCAGCACCTTTGACATCAACAATTTCACATGCAAAGAACATTTCTCCTTAAAAGTTTCTCATGGGAAGGAGCTTCGTATATCAAATGCAACCTATGATCGAGTTTGATGATAGCAACAAGGAGTTGTGGCTAAGAATTTTTCACCAACTGGTGTCTACAGAAAATGATTACAATGGTTACTTAATTAAGGAGCATGTTATGCATGTAAAACCTCTCACTTAGCTTCTCTGTCAACTTAACGAATCGATCAATCACCTTTGCTAAACTCAGATTATAGTGTGGGCCTGCAAAGCATGCACCCAGTCATTTTGCACAAAAATTAAATCCCAAGTTGGGTTAGACTTTGCACAAACTCTAAAATTGATGTGACTGTTCTTGAAAAAAAAACACCATAACTTATGCTCTAAATTAATCACTTACTTTACAAAAATTCATTTTGTTGAGAAAAATTAAGAGAGGTCAACATGATTGACCTCTCAAAACCTTAAAAATTGTCTTCCTGTATTTTTTTTTTTAAAATTAGACATAATTTGCAAGTTCTAGTCGTTACTTTGCAAAATTATGTGCAAGTTTTGATCCATAATGATCTAAGATTTACTCCACGAAGTCTAAATTTTTCCAAAAAGAAATTTCAATTCGAATTCTGATTTGGAGTATATCAAAGTTTTTGTAGGGTAACTATTTTAGCAAAATTTTATTTTTCATTTATGTTTGTGAAAATGGTTCCACTTGTTTCAGGGTATTTTCTCACCACAAGATGGTAGTTTGGATGTCTAAATGTCGTCGCTGACGTGGAAGACGTGGAGGACCTTCGGGGCCGGTCGGCCGAGCAAACCATGTTGCATATAGGTGCTCCGAGCCGAGCGACGGAATGCCGAAGTTGTGTTTCGGCTGGATGATGACCAAAGACGTCGGTCGGTTAAGCGGTCCGTTGTGCGGGGATGCTTGGAACCGAGCGATCGGGCGCCGAAGTTTTGCTTCGGCAGGATGGTGTTTCCTTTGATCTGCAAAACGAGCAACTCGTCAAGGAGGTCGGACCTTGGATCGAGTGCAGCTCACTGAGAGGTTGTGCACGAGTTCTCGGTCAAGCTATGGAGGAAGAAATATGCGGTGGGAGCAGGTGTATGGAGAGTTTATACCTGAGTATCAAATATCCAAAAATCGTCCCTTTGGCCTTTGGCATGTCGACTTACTTATAAGAGAGCTTCATGTCAACGCCTCCTCTTGATGCGTCCTCGTGTTCATGGCGTGCATGGCTCCTCAACGCGAGCTCAGTTTACGGAGGGATTTCCTCAATCGCATGTAGCCCATGGCCCTTTGGGCTTTTGGTCTTGGGCCAATGGGTCTCTCTCTACTCTTGAGGCCTTCGACCCAGAGCCTGTGGAGGGCATCGGGTCGAGCGGTCGATCCACTTCTCTTCCGCCCATTCAGGGGGTTGTATCAATGGCCCACATCGTCCGAGCTGAACAGTCGTAGTGGTTCAGGTCCAGAATGTGATACGTGGGGATTTGACTGGCGCGTCAGTCGAAACAGCATATTTAATGAAAGCCATCATGGCGCTGGGTGCCAACAAAATTCTCCTGCCCCTTGGGCGCAGGATTTGGAGAGTCGCCCAGTTTGTGATGCTGACACACGTATCCTCTCGGAGGGTTTGGATTCAACGCTGCCTCCCATATAAGACGGTGGATCTCTTGGGAGGAGCCCTTTTCACGTCCCGTAATTCCACGCATGTTCCGTCACATCATTGTAGAACCTTGTGCTTGGTTCGCCTTCGTTGTATCTTCCTCGACTTTGCAAGGTAATTTTCCTCCCCTGTTAGTGCTCTTGTTTTGATTGATGGATAAGGTGTTGAGGATCGGGGGTGTCCTTGAACATGATGATCTCAATGCGACTTGGGGAGTTCCCCCACTTCCTGAGCTTGAAGGATCTCCTGTAAAGGGAAAAGGCTTACTGGTTGATGCTTTGACCCAACGAATGGATCTCCTCCGAAGAAGAGGGGTCTTGCATCCTTGCGACGGTTCTAGATGTTATCTCTTTAATTTCTTATTCCGAGGTTGAAAGGATTAGGACTGAGTATCTCTCTCATCTATACGGGGTTTATGCCCCTTCTTATGATGAGAGGATTTGTTTCCCTAGGAGTTCGGAGATCGGGGTGTATACCGAGATGTTTCGGCTCAGGCTTCGCTTTCCTCTTCATCCTTTCCTTCTCAAGGTTTTGGCCTTCTTGCAACTATCCCTTTATCATCTGACCCCTCACTCGGTCCCCCATTTGGTCGGCTTTGTCATGATCTGTCAGTTACACGGGACGGTGCCAACTTGCTTCTTTTACTTTTATCAGGTGCGACTTGCTTCTTTGTGGACGTTGCTTCACATTTCCACTAAGAGGGGCAAGGACCTCGTGCTGGAACTATCGCGTACGATTGGTGACTGGAGGAATAGATTTGTTTTTGTCACCTTACCTGGAGATGCCAGAATTCTGACCTGTTGGGGTAGCTTAGGCGCTACGGATTTGGAGTTAACTCTCTCGGAGATTGATTCTAGGGTCACCGACTTTCTCATGACCCAGCCGAAAGAGGAGAGGTCGATCCATGCCTTGTTGGATGATCTCCTCCTCAAGTGCACCTTATGGTCTGACGGTAAAGGCGATATTTCTTCCCCTCGGCTCATCCTGATTTTCCTATTTTTGCAAGAATGGAAGGTCAGTGGTTCAACCAGCCTTTAAACATGTACCAACTCATTAGCCGTGGTTTTTAGAGGTCCAGGGGCAGCAGCTCAGGTCAAATGCCTCGCCACTTGGTATATGAGGCGATGCAACCAAACGAGCCGTCGGTCAAGACTTTGAGATCGGCCGTTGTCCCCCCAGCTTTGGCTTCGCTCGTCGAGAGTTTCCCCTTGATCATAGAGGGCCCGATTCCTATCTCTGACGACACGGGCTCCAATGGGGAAGGCCCCGCTGGCTCCAAGGAGGGCCTTCTTGAATTGGTTGAGGGTTCGATGAAGAGGAAAGAGCATTCCTCTTCGGGTTCGGAGACCTGGGAGAAGAGGTTGAAGGAAGGTGAAGCCGATTCAGCTGTTTGGGCCTCGTCAGCTGACTTTGGGGGGAGTTCTTCTGCACTGGGAGAGGCATCCCGGCTCGGCGAGGTAGAGCACACCCCCTCCGAGCTGTCTCAGATGCTGCCAGTGTCCGGGCCCGTCTCGGTTGGTCATGCCCCCAAGGCACCGTCCGATGAGTCTGTCTTTACGGATTGCAGAGTGGCGGTCCGTTTGGCAGAGAATTCTGTCCTACAAGGGATCGTTCCCTCTTGGAGAGGTCTTGTCCCGAGGGCCTGGCAGATTGATGGTGTTGCAAAGCCAGCAGGTTGGTTCTCCCCCCTCGTCTGTTTCCCTATGGTTTTGAACATCCTTAACTTCTTTGTATTGTGCAGATGTCCTCTATGACCATTGAGATGCAGTGACATTTGTTGAGTATTGATTCCCCTGATTTGTTTTTGATGATGAACAAACATAAATATCGGGTACTAATTCTTTTTGAGCGCCGTTATGAAGATCGTCGCCAAATTACTTTGTATATCTCAAGCGACGTCCCAAGTCTTCTTTAGAGCACGTGATCATTGTTCTTGAAGCTTCGTTGAAGCTCAAGGAGTATTAATGAAGTCAAGAGATTCAGAATCTTCATGTAGAATCTTTTGAAGACGGTTTGTAATGTTTATTTTTATTGTCTTCTAGAATGTTAAGCCTTGAGTACTACTTGCCTAAGTTATCCTCTTATCTATCCTATCTTATAATCTATAGGATTGCCTTAGAAGCAATTAGAAAGTTTCTCGTAGCTCATCGCTTCTTCTCATGGCTTTGTGTGCATCTTAATTAGTTCAAGTAGAAGAACCAACCGACTAGATGATGATCTAATCGGTCGGAAAGTCTTCTTGAACCGACTAGTCATCCTTGTGTATTTCAGCCTAGTTACTGTTGACCAATTAGTCTGTCCACGAAGGTTCACCGATCGACTAGTTGTCAAACTAGTCGGTTAGTGTTTCTTCTTAGACCGACTAGTTTACCCTCCTTATTTCACTAAATTCTCTGTCGACCATCTAGTCGGTCCAAGAAGGTTCACCGACCGACTAGTTCTCAAACTAATCGGTCAGTGATCCTTCTTAGACCGATTAAGCTGATTTAATTTTCCAGTTATTGGAGATTTTATTTCCACGATTTCTCTTGATCTGTTTTGATTCTTCCCATATTTGTTTGACTCGTTTCAAACATGGAAATTTCTCTTATATGAGAATGGATTCAGATCTAATTTTCAATCATTCGATTATCATTTTGAAAGGCTCTCTCTCACTCACGAAAATCTCTCTCTCTCTCCGTTGTGACCTAATTTCTCAAGGAGATTTTCAGATCTTGAGCAATCATACTTCTGAAAGATTGAATCATGATCGAGACTTCAGGACATGGTATATTTATTTTTATTGGTCTTGTTAATTCATTTGGATTTTTGTTTGTCATTTTGTGCTATCAATTTATTTAACTTTAATTTTTTTGTTTGTATAATTTTTAACCTTGATCAATATTTTCTTTTCTGTCCAAGCTTAGCGTCCGAACTTGTTATTTTTTCCCTTAAAAAGTTGAGTTTTTTTCCGAAATTTTTTACAATAGTTTAGTTTTTTTTTTGGGTAGTTTTCTTTCTTGAAAACGAATAATTTCACGGATTTTTATTTGTATTTCAGCAGAATTTTGTAGCTAATGTTATGTCACTTTTGTACTTTTAATTGTGTATCATGAATGTAGTTTTCATCAGTAGTCCACAATTTGCTGGATTTTAACTATTACTATATGAAGTTCTCTTTCTTCCATTATTCTATTATGAACTTGTTTTTGTTAAGATGCTATCATTCTTAGTTTGGTATACCATGTTTGGCTTAATGGCCGTTATGCACATTGGGTTTCAAATCGGCACCATTGCTATGTACTCCTTTGAGTTGGTTCAATGCTGAAGGGACCACTTGTTCAATGAAGCAGCATTAGGTTATTTTGATTGTTTTCAGTAACATCTGACAAAGAGGCTTCCTGGTTGCAAACACCTTTCACTTGAATGTTAGAAAGAGTTCTTAACAGTCATAACGAATTACATCCATGTTTTTCAGTTGTTGAATTTCTTCAAAATCCACCACTTTGATTGAATGGGGTTCAGGAATTTCAATTCCATGTTGGCTTGGAATTTTTCACTTTCTGTTGTTGGGAATTGGCACTTGCTCTTCGAACAATGCACTCGAATGGAGTAGGTCCAGTGCATAAGAGTTAAATATATGCGCATTTGAATACAGAAATTCTAACCTTAGTAGTTATTCATTTAGCATTGCAGGGTCAAAACTATGTAGGTCCAATGCACTCGAATGGAGTACAAAAAAGTCATGAAGATGGCCTGTGTAAAGAATGAAAATATTTACCTACTTGACTCTAAATCCTAGATCGTTATTTTTGCTCATACTTAGTTATTCTGGAGTCATGCCGAAGACAGATCCATCCTTGCAGAGTAGGTTGTAGTGTCATTGACTTAAATTCCTCCTACGGTACAATATATGGGTTCCATATTTCAAAAAAAGTACATAAATACATGTAGTAAACTCAAAGTTCTATCTATACAACGCACATATTTCAAACCATTGAAGCGCATTGAACTTTGTTGTGATGCTATCTTGAAATGGAAGATTATCATTTGTTTTGATGAGATAATAACCAATCAGGCATTTCCCGTCTTTAGGTAGTTTGATTTGTTATATTTTGGCGATTCAAGTCTCTCCCATAACACAATCACGTCGCTCGGCCGATCTGTTCCAGACGCTTGGCCGAGTTGGAGGCACAAAACGTAGGCCAAGCAGCATGGGATTATACTCGACCGAGCACTCGAGCGCTCGGCCGAGCTATATAAACCGAGAGTCTGAGCTCTGCAGTGCAAAGTGCACGGACCGAGCGAAATAGACGCTCGACCGAGCGCCCCGTTCATCCACCCAGCAGCTGCAGCGGCGAAAAGGCCGCTCGGGCGAGCGATGAACTCGCTCGACCAAGCGGTGCGGGGCCCAGATGTTTTAGTCGACGGCTGTGATGATGTTTTCCAGCCCGATTTGCTGCCATATTTAATCTAATGGTTGATTGGATTATGGTTAAGGCTGTTTTTCGGATCGGGAGCAAGAGACAATCTTGAGCCGCCGCCATTGAAGATTTTGTCGAGAGATCAGGGCTAGGAGTTTTGTGATTGGAGTTGAGTGATTCTCTTCTTTTCTCATTGTTCTCTTCTTCCTTTGAGTGAGTTTGTGCGGGCTTGTGCATCCAGCTAAGTTCTTACTCACGTGAGCGCAAGCAAGATTGTAGTCTATTTGAAGATCTCTCTGATAGTTGATTCATCTCGGAAGTTGCTGGATGTAGGTTGTGCCCAACCGAACCAGGGTATACTTTTGTATCTACAATTTGATTTATTTGTTGCTATTTTGTTTGCTGCTTTACTCTATAAGATCGTACTGATTTTGTTGGGTTATTTGAGTATCCAATTTTTGCTAGCCCTAGATTCCTGATCAGCTTTTAGGATTGGTTATTTCCGCGGGATCTCAATTTGGCGATTTTTTCCAACAAGTGATATTAGAGCTTGTGTTCCTTTTTGAAGGAAGTTAGTGGCAAAGATGGTGTCGTTAGCAACTTTGAATATTAAGAAGTTCACTGGCCGGAATGATTTTCGAATCTGGCAGACGAAGGTGAAAAATGTTCTGATGTAGACGGGTTGTTACCAAATCATATTCGATGAGGCGAATATCGATAAGGAGGTGAAGGAATCCGCTAGAGCTGAGATGGAGAGAAAGGCATACAGTGCGATTCAGTTGTCGTTGGAAAATAATGTCCTGAGAGAGGGCTTGGATGAAGCAACGACATCTGATATATGGAAGAAGCTTGAGGGACTGTATATGAAGAAGTCATTCGCAGGCCGTCTCTATCTGCTTCAGCAAATGTATACGCTCAAGATGAAGTCTGGATCCGCAGTGAAGGATCACATGGATGAATTGAACCGGATAGTGCTAGAGCTGCGGGGTATGGATGTGAAGATTGAAGATGAACAACATGCATTCATCATGTCGTGTCATTGCCTGAGGAGTATAATTAGTTTGTTCGATCTATGATTTATAACCGAACGACTCTCACTGTGGAGGAGGTGAAGGCGGCGCTTCACGCTGAGCATCTATGTGGCAAGGTTAAAGATAGAGATCATGTGAGTAACTGTGATGAGGCCCTACTTGTGAGAGGTAGACAGGAAAGGAGAGGAGGTCAAAGAAAGAACACTGATCGCTCCAAGTCAAGACATTCGCAGGATAGATTCGCGAAGATCAAATGTTACAACTCTCAGCAAAAGGGTCATTTTGCTAACCGGTGTCCTAATACAAATAGGAAGAAAGGCAAGGATGCCGATAAAGAGTCCGGTTCAGCATCATTGGGAATAAATGGTATGCATATCCATGATGAAGGTAGGGATCCAGTTATGTTTGCAGCAGGGATTGCAGGTGAAGCAAATATTGCTTGGTATATGGATAGTGGATGCTCATACCATATGACTCCACATAGGAATTGGTTCACGACGTACCGTTCCAAGGAAGATGGAGGCTCAATCCGCATGAGAAACAATGCAGTGTGTAAGACTGCATGTATTGGAACCATCCGGATCAAGATGCATGATGGCATAATGCGCACACTAACCGATGTGAGGCATGTCCCAGATCTGCGGAAGAGCCTAATCTCCATGTGCGTTTTGGACAATGTTGGATGCAAGTCGGTCTTCGAGAAAGACCAATTGAGAGTGTCGAAAGGAGCCATGGTAGTGATGAAGGGAAGGAAAGTGGGAAACTTATATGCCCTTCAAGGTACCACAGTGGAAGGAGATGCAAACATTGGCGCTACTAGCTCAAGTACCGAAGATTCAGCCAAGCTGTGGCACTATCGCTTGGGTCATTCGTGTGACAAGACCCTTGACATATATTAGATGAGAAAGTTGATTGATGTACGAATGAGAGCATTGAGTTCTGTGAGTCTGTGTGTACGGAAAAAAGACAAAGGTGCAGTTTAACATGGAAAAGCTCACTAGCAGGGAACCGCTTGACTATGTACACACAGATGTGTGGGGACCGTGCCCGGATCCGTCAAGAGGAGGAGGTAGATACTTTTTTCTTTTCATAGATGACTACTCCCGCAAAGTCTGGATGTACTTGATGAAGACGAAGGACCAGACATTTGAGATTTTTAGGGAGTGGAAGACCATGGTAGAGAAGAAAACCGGAAGACACGTAAAGGTGCTGAGGTCCGATAATGGAGGTGAGTACACCTCGTGGGAATTTAGGAATTTCTGCAAATTCCATGGAATTCGTCGTCATTTTAGCACACCCGAAGATTATCAGTCTAATGGTATAGTGGAGCAAATGAATCGGACGTTAGAGCGAGTGCGATGCTTGAGGCACTCAGCCGGTTTGGGGAAGGAATTTTGGGGAGAGATTCTCACCACTGCAGTGCACATCGTGAACAGAGTTCTGTCAGTGGCTATTGACTACAAAATTCCTGAAGAAAAGTGGAGTGGAGAAGCTGGAGACTATTCGTACTTACGCATAGTGGGTTGCCCGGCATATGTGCACAAGAGGGACGACAAATTGGATCCAAGAGCGATGAAGTGCATCTTTCTTGGATATGGCCACGGCGTCAAGGGATATCGCGTATAAGATCCAGAGGGACAGAAAGCGATTGTGAGCCAACATGTCACTTTTGATGAGGATGCAATGATCACGGCGGAGCATTCTCACTCAAAAGAGGACAAGTCAGTAAAGAAGATTCTTGGCATGTAGATTTTTCGAGAGAGGAAGCGACATGAGCTAAGGTTGTCACAGTAGGAGTACATTCAGAAGGTGCTGACCCGTTTGGGATGGAGATCGCGAATCCCGTGACAACACCACTAGGAGCTCATTTTCAGCTGTCTGCAACACAGTCACCTAGCACTGAGGATGAAAAGAAGTATATGTCTTAGGTGCCGTATGCAAGTGCAGTAGGGAGTTTTATGTACGCGATGGTATGCACGCATCCAGATATTGCATATGCCGTGGGAGTGGTTAGCAGGTATATGGCCAACCCAGGCAAGGAGCATTGGCAGGCCGTCAAGTGGATTCTGAGGTATCTGTAAGGCACGACTATTGTCGGGATCCTCTACAGAAGAGGATACGGAAAGGTGCTGACAGGATATTGCGACAGTGACTACGCAGGAGACAGTGACATGCAGCGATCTACCACGGGGTATGTGTTTACCTTGGGCACTGCCGCAGTATCGTGGAGGTCGGTCCTACAGTCTGTGGTAGCCTTGTCAACCACATAGGTCGAATTGATCGCCGCGGTGGATGCTTTGAAGAAGGCCAAATATTTGAGGAGTCTGCTTAGAGATTTGGGGGTGTCGCAGAGTTTGTCATGAGTGTACAATGACAGCCAGAGTGCCATTCATCTGGCAAAGCACCAGGCATACAGTTCGAGGACGAAGCATATTGAGGTGCGAAATTCCTTCCTAGAGTTGGAGAAAAAGGAAGTGGAGCTTCAGAAGATACCGACCGAGAAGAACCACGCAGACATGTTTACTAAGCTAGTTCCTGCCATCAACATCCATGTATGCCTGGAGTTGATCTCTTTATTGGCTTAGGTGGCGCCAGAAGGCGCAAACTCCGAGATTATGATGAAACCCAGAGAATGTCATGGCGAACAGTGTGGATGTGCAGGAGTATGTGTGAGGAGATTTGAATCAACGTAGAGTGTTAAATTTTGGTGATTCAACTAGGAGTTTTGGGATTGGAGTTGAGTGATTCTCTCCGTGTCTCCTTATTCTCTTCTTTCTTTGAGTGAGTTTATGAGGGCTTGTGCATCTAGCCAAGTTATTACTCACGTGAGTGGAAGCAAGATTGTAGTCACTTTGAAGATCTCTCTGATAGTGGAATCATCGCGGAAGTTGCTGGATGTAGGTTGTGCGCAACCGAACCAGTGTAAACCTTTGTGTCTGCGATTTGATTTATTTGTTGCTATTTCGTTTGCTGCTTTACTTTACAATATCGTAGGGATTTTATTGGGTTATTCGAATATCCGATTTTTGCTAGTCCTAGATTCCTGATCAGCTTTTAGGATTGGTTGTTTCTGCGGGAATCTCAATTTGACGATTTTTCCCAACTTGATTAAGGTCCTCCTTTTTAACCAAGTAGTCGGAGGGTACCATATTAGGGGGTTTATTTCCCATCTTTTTAGGGGTTTCTGTTCTCAGTCCTGGCCAAAATAATGATGACAGTATTGATGATAAAATGGTCAGTATAATAAGAAGAAAAGAAGCAAGCAAAGCAGGACGAGAGACAACCAAAGATTTATGCCCAGAGACTAATTAGTTCTGTAGATGGATGATGATCACTATGTCACCAGATCAATGGATTTTTTATTTTATTTTTGGCTACACAATAGCATTAATCTTCCTTAATATATTGGATATAATTTTTCTTATTTTTTTTTCCCAGGACTGTAAACCAAATAAGATGGGATTTCCCATAATCCATTCCCACACCTTTGCCACTGATGCAGCCTCAGTGGCCGTATCAATTTTGATAGGTCAGCATTAACAAATTATTATATTCTAAGAGGAATAAGAATGCACGTGCGTTATGGTCTAAAGCTGGAGTTAGCCCATACTGTCAGCATAAACCAACTTTCCAAATTGCACCAAAGATTGTCATGTAACTTGAGTGCCACTGTAGGCCTAAAGTCTAGGAGGTCAAGATTCTGAGTATCAGGTAGAACTACAATAGAGTATAGAATCTCCACTCTGAGGGATGACGAAGGATCATGAGGGTGGGATAAAATTTGTGCCGAAACGACATCATAGTTTATTTTTCGGTTATCTTGCATCTTTTTTTGCAACCAATGAATATATGTAGAGATAATATATTGGAATGTTAGATATACTGGAATGATGCTTCTGGACTGTCATCTGATGGCCTTCAAGATCTAAACCAATTTTGTTTTAGACAAAAGTAAGGTTCAAGATATTTTACAGCTCACTATGTAAGTGCAAAATAATTTACTTCCCAGCACCGGAAAGTAAGCAAGCATGATTACGCTTGTTCAACACATTTTAGAAGTCGACTATGTAGGATGCTTTGAGCAACATCTACATGGGATAGATTTATGAAACTTGCATGAAAGAACCGTGCCGGCTCGACAATGGAGCCCCTTACATTGATGATCAACCACATCATGAAACAGATTCCATTCCATATTTGTTTGAGATTGTAGACGATTAACTCCGGACATGGATTAACTCCATGGCATTGACGATACTGCTTGCATTAAAGTTGGCACATAATTTACTGAGTTTTCTAACTAACTGTCGTTCAACATCAACCATCTAAGAGATTGTAGTCTATGAACTAGCAGCAGCATTTCCATCTAACCTTGAAGGCTGATTGCATCTGGTTGTGTAGTTAATCTCTAAAGCTCTGGGACATTCTCCAATTATGAGACAATGAACCAACGCAGAAGTCTTGACATGTTAACATTGCTATTGGAAATTGCCCTATCTCGGCATAGAAAAACCAAAGACCCGAGCGGAATCGCGTTCCAGTAAATGATGAAAAAATCTATCATCTCCCTTGGGCAAAAGGGGAGATAGGGGTAATCTACCGACAGAAACACAGAGTCTTACAAAATGGTGGCATTGCAAGGATATGAAGGTACAATGTTCGTGCATCTGTATGACTGTATCCATTTGGCCCAACTTTTTTGAGGTAACTATTCGACCTAACTTGTATGGAACAATAAGAAACAACATCGTACCTTCATATCCTTGCAATGCCATCATTTTGTAGGACCCTGTGTTTCTGTCGGTAGATTACTGATGTGCAATTTAGCTGTTAAATGTAGCTTAAATTCATCAGGTGCGGCATTCACAATGTGTAAACTTATTGTTAAATATATTGTATTTGTTTCTTAGTGCATGCACGAACAATTGCGTCACTACTAAGCATGTATATGAATCTATATATCCTAGCAAAGTATACTTCTCAGGCACGTCTCAAAATGGGCTTGTTATTATGCATTTGCTCTCAAGCAAATAAGTAACGTAATTGGAAAGAATCTCTACCAATAATTTGCAAACACTTGGGGGTTTGTTCATGGAGTAGCTAGTAAACACGCGTACGTAAGGGGTGATGTAACAAACACTTTTATCCAATGTCGCTGTTGTTTGTCTTACAGTTGTTACTTTCATCGGGTCCCCTCTTTTGCATCAGGGTGGATCAAATGCCGGACGCACCATATACAATTCAGAGGGCAAGAAGTTTGCTCCCCCGGCGTTAGTTGCAAGGGAATAATATTGGCTTCCGATCCTGCACATCTGTTGTTTGATTTCCATCAAGCCGTAAATGGGCTACAGGCAGCCGAACTTTCAGAATCACTTATTGGGACCACCAAGAGAGGAATCGGGCCTTGTTATTCAAGCAAGGCTATCCGAAACGGGATTAGAGTTTGTGATCATGGACACTTTTAGTGAGAAGCTTGAGGTTCCACTGAAAGATGCAGCTGCAAGGTTTTAATCGTAGCACCGACATGCTCAGGGAGGAGGTTGAGAGGCATAAGAAATTTGTGTGGCTACTGGAGCCTCTCATTGCAGATACGGTTCATGTTATGAATGAATCCATCGTTCAGAAGAAGAAAATATTGGTAGAAGGTGGTCAAGAAACCATACTGGACATCGATTTTGGAACTTACCCATTTGTGACCTCATCTAGCCCATCAGCTGGTGGGATCTGCACTGGTCTTGGAATTGCTCCTAGATGCATTGGTCAGCGTATTTCTTTCTGATGTAGGTGAAATCTTACACAACTCGAGTTGGTGCACAAACCCATTCCCTACCTTGACTATAAAAGGGGGGAGGGCTGATGTATTCAATCATCCCAAAATCAGTTCTCTTCTTCAAGAGAAAGAAGAGAGACAATTACCCAGAGAGGTGTAAGAGTGAGGGATTTCTCCGGTGAGAGGAAATTACCCCAGAGAGGGAAGTTACCCCAGAGACGTAAAATTGTAGTGAGTTTTTTTTTTGTGTTTACCTTAGTGTGTAAATTTATTTCCTGGTGAGAAATAGTGAAGTTTTTTTTACTCTCCAATTTTTACTGTTTTACCGTGATCAGTATTTTTACTGTTTTATTGTAATCAGTAAGTCTTCTAGTGATCAGTGAGAATCACAACAAGTGGTATCAAAGCCCGGGTGAGCTGTGTGTGAAAGAGTAAAAAAGGCGGACTGAAATTTTTGGGAGGGAAAATTTTTTTACCTTTTTTTTCTCTTCAAAATATCAATGGAAGAGTCATCATCATCAGAAGCTATGGTCAAACTGACGGCCATAAATTACACATTGTGGAGACCTCGGATGGAGGATCTCCTCAGTTGTAAAGATTTATTTGACCCATTGGAGGTCAAAGGAGTAAAGCCAGAATCCACCAAAGAAGCTGACTGGAAGAAGATGAATCGAAAGACGATCGGTCAAATCCGACAATGGATCGATCACATTGTCTTCCACCATGTTGCGCAGGAGACGGACGCATATGCCCTCTGGCAAAAGCTAGAGGACATGTACCAAGCCAAGACCGCTCGAAACAAAGCCTTGTTAATGAGGTGACTGGTAAATTTGAAGCTGCGGAGTGGAACTTCCGTTGCGGAGCACATGAGCGAGTTCCAGAGCCTGGTGAATCAACTATCTACGGTGGAGTTACAACTTGGAGATGAAGAGCAAGCTTTTCTTCTTCTTAGTTCTCTTTCGGACAACTGGGAAACGTTGGTGGTCTCCCTCAGCAATTCGGCCCCAAACAGCAAACTTACCATGTCTATGGTTAAGGATGCCCTCTTCAACGAGGAGGCCAGAAGAAAAGAAGCCGGCACCGACCAATCGCATGCCCTCGTGCAGAGACTCGAGGAAGACAACAAGGAGGTGGTCGCAGCTGGGGCAGAGGCATGAGCAAAAGCCGTGGTAGGTCCACAGACGGGAGTAGGCCTACCTACAAGTGTTACCATTGTGGCATGGAGGGCCATATGAAGAAAAACTGCCGGAAGCTGTTGCGAGAACAAGGTCAAAATAGTTCTCAACAGAAGATGAAGGATGGAGAGGCGTTAGTCACGTGTACATGAGAAGTGGCTATCTGCTCTATCCAAGAAGAGACATGTCTTCACGTTTCCAACCAGGACAGCGAGTGGGTGGTTGATACAGTAGCATCATTCCACGCCACTCCATGAAGTGACTTCTTCACCAACTACAAGGCATGAGACTTTGGCATCGTGAAGATGGGGAATACAAGTTCCTGCAAGATCATGGGAATTGGCGACGTTCGGATTCAGACGAACGTCGGCTGCACAATCATGCTGAAGGATGTCCGCCATGTGCCAGATCTCCAGCTGAACTTGCTCTCTGGGACAACCCTTGACAAACAGGGCTTCGACAACCACTTCAGCAACGACACATGGAGAATGACGAAAGGTGACATGATTATCGCAAAGGAGCACATTTGCGGTACGTTATACAAAACTCATGTGAAGATATGTACCGACAGCCTTAACGTGGTGGAACGTGAGGCTACTCCAAGTCTGTGGCACCAACGACTTGGTCATATGAGTGAGAGAGGGTTATCTCTCTTGACAAAGAAGAAGCTGATCTCAATCACTAAGGATGCTGGACTAGATTCTTGTCAGCATTTCTTAGTTGGCAAGCAACATCGTGTCTCCTTCAGTTCTTCTTCAACAAGGAGATCAGAGTTACTCAGTCTGGTACACTCTGATGTTTGCGGTCCTTTGGAGGTTGAATCGCTGGGTGGCAATAGGTATTTTCTGACCTTCATTGATGATGCATATCGGAAGGTGTGGGTCTACTTCTTGAGGACGAAAGACCAAGTGCTCGACTTCTTCAAGCTGTTCCACGTCATGGTCGAACGTGAGACAGGAAAGAAGTTAAAGTGCCTCCGCTCAGACAATGGAGGCAAATACACTTCCAGAGCATTCGATGTCTACTGCAAAACTCAAGGCATTAGACATGAGAAGACGGTTCCTCGCACTCTACAACACAACGGCGTAGCTGAAAGGATGAACCGGACTATCATGGAGAAGGTCAGAAGCATGCTCAGTATGGCTAAGCTACCAAAGCCATTCTGGGGAGAAGCTATTCGTGCCGCCTGCTACCTCATCAACAGATCACCATCAGTACCTTTGGATTTTGCAATTCCAGAGAAGGTGTGGTCTGGTAAGATTCCATCATACTCCCACTTGAGGGTATTCGGTTGCTTAGCCTTTGCACATGTATCCAAGGAGCAAAGGCAGAAGCTTGATGCAAAGACCATTCCTTGTATCTTCATCAGCTATGGAGATGAAGAATTTGGGTTCAGGTTGTGGGACCCAAAGACGAAGAAGGTTATTCGAAGTAGGGATGTACTGTTCCAAGAAAATCAGACATTGGAAGACATTGAAAAGCCCATGGTGTCTTCAACTGCAAGCTCAAGGGCTGAAGACATTGTTCCAGACCCAGCACCAACGCAATACGAAGATGTGCATGAAGAAATACCAGAAGAAGAGGAGGCTGTTGAACAAAACGTGGAAGAAGAGGCTGATGCTGAGCAGGGGGAGCCACAACCCTTTCCAACAGATACTGCACCACCATCACCGCAGGCAGATGATGGTACGCCTCCTGAAGTCAACAACTCACAAGTATGGAGATCTGAACGAGGCCGGATTCCATCAATCAGATATTCAGAAGCTGAATATCTTCTACTTTCTAAAGATGGGGAGCCAGAGAGTTTCCATGAAGCAATATCTCACAAGAATAAAGAAAACTGACTGCAAGCTATGCAGGATGAGACGGAATCTCTGTAAAAGAATTCTACTTATGAGTTGGTCAAGCTTCCACAAGGAAAGAAGGCACTGAAGAACAAGTGGGTGTTCAAGCTCAAGAAAAATGGCAACGGAAAGATGGTGAAGCACAAAGCTCGGCTGGTGGTCAAAGGATTCCTTCAGAAGAAAGGTATTGACTTTGACGAGATCTGTTCACCTGTTGTCAAGATGGCTTCAATCCGCGTCATCCTCGGATTGGTAGCCTGGTTAAATTTAGAGCTTGAGCAGATGGATGTCTAGACAGCATTTCTTCATGGTGATCTACATGAAGAAATCTACATGGAGCAGCCAGAAGGTTTCGAGGTTTCAGACAAAGAAAACCTAGTATGCAAGCTGAAGAAGAGTATGTACGGACTCAAGCAAGCACCACGATAGTGGAACATGAAGTTCGACTCATTCATGATGAGTCAAGGCTACAAAAGGACCGCTGCAGACCAGTGTGTTTATACACAGCAGTTCCCAGACGGTAGCTTCGTTGCATTACTTTTATATGTCGACGATATGTTGATCGTTGGACAAGATGCAACAAAAATCGGCCAGCTGAAGAAGGAACTCTCTAAGTCTTTTGATATGAAAGACTTAGGTCCGGCTCAACATATTGTGGGAATGCAGATAGTCCGAGATAGGAAACACAACAAGCTATGGCTATCTCAGGAGAAATACGTTGAACGCGTGATCAAGAGATTCAAGATGGATCATGCCAAACCAGTTAGCATTCCATTGGCCAACCACTTCAAGTTGAGCAGGATGTCAAGCCCTTCATCCAAGAAAGAGACGGAGGAGATGTCATCGATACCTTATTCTTCAGCAGTTGGGGGTCTGATGTATGCAATGGTGTGTACACGTCCTGACATTGCCCATGCGGTGGGAATGGTGAGCCGATTCCTTTCTAATCCAGGAAAGGAACATTGGGAGGCGGTCAAGTGGATTCTTCGATACCTGAAGGGTACTACAAAGGCATGTCTGTGCTACGGAGAAGCTGATCTAATCTTGGAGGGCTATACATATTCAGATATGGCTGGAGATCTTGATAGTAGAAAATCTACATCAGGATTTGTCTACACTTTTACCGGGGGGGGCTGTGTCCTGGCAATCAAGATTGCAGAAGTGTGTTGCGCTATCCACAACAGAGGCGGAGTATCTTGTAATTACAGAAGCTGGTAAGAAAATGTTGTGGTTAAAGCGATTTCTCCAAGAATTAGGGATCAAGCAGAAAATGTACATGGTACATTGTGATAGTCAAAGTGCTTTAGATCTGAGTAAGAATTCGATATATCATGCTCGGACAAAGCACATTGACATTCGGTATCATTGGATACGGGAGGTGATGGATCAATAACTGTTAAAACTAGTGAAGATCCACACGAAGGAGAATCCAACAGATATGTTCACGAAGGTGGTGACACGGGAGAAGCTAGAGCTGTGCAGAGACATAGCTGTGATGGTTGTTAAATGACAACCACCTCGGATGCTGCTGGAGGGGAAGAATTGCTGGTTATTTGTTTCCAGCAGCCAGCAGCCCATGAGGGCTGCTGGGATAGTCAAACGGGGGTAGTTGCATCTACCCCCTCCCCTTGTTTTTCTTATGTTAGGTGAACCAACCCATTCCCTAACTTGCCTATAAAAGGGGGGGGCTGATGTGTTCAATCATCCCAAAATCAGTTCTCTTCTTCAAGAGAAAAAAGAGAGACAATTACCCAGAGAGGTGTAAGAGTGAGGGATTTCTCCGGTGAGAGGAAATTACTCTAGAGAGGGAAGTTACCCAAGAGAGGTAAATTGTAGTGATTTTTTTTTGGTGTTTACCTTAGTGTGTAAATTTATTTCCTGGTGAGAAATAGTGAAGTTTTTTTACTCTCCAATTTTTACTGTTTTACCGTGATCAGTATTTTTAATGTTTTATTGTAATCAGTAAGTCTTCTAGTGATCAGTGAGAAGCACAACATTTCCCAACTGAGATCTTAGGCAAAAGGGGTGACGTTCTTAGGATTGCTGGAATGGAATTTGGAACAGCCACTGGTCGTCCAGGGCACTGTGGCTGGCTTGATATAGTTGCACTCAAAATCAACGGGCTTTCATCTATCAACCTCACGAAGCTCGATGTTTTGTCAGATCTTTCAGAGATTAAGCTGGGTGTTTCCTACAACTAACCTGGAGGGAAAATACTTGAATCATTCCCTGGTGATCTTTCGGTCTTGGACCATATACAGGCAAGCATATGTAGCAGATTTAGCGCTTGTGTTTGTCAACTGTAATTAGTTCAAGTGTTATTTATATGTGAAGGCTTATGCTATGCAGGTTGAATAAGAGGTAATGCATGGCTGGAAATCTGACATCTGCGCTATAAGGAGTTAAAAAGACCTGCCTGAGGTTGCTCGTCGATATGCTGAGAGGATAGAAGAGCTCGTTGGTGTACCCGTTCACTACATAGGCATTGGGCCAGGTCGGGATGCTCTTATATACAAATAACTTGCGAATAATTCTCCTGTAATTGTTCGAGTGAGAACATTTGATAGTTTTTGTAACGTCACATGCTCAGGTGACGTCGCAATTGTACTAATAGATACGGTCCTACTGGTGCTGTAAGTACCAATGAAATCAATATAAGGCAGAGTTATTTCGAAATAACTGAATTAAATGTCCTCATTTTATTCCATTACCTTCATAACAAGGCTTACAAAGTTGTTCAATGCAAGGAAATAAATTACAATCTCTCTCTAAACAGAAATAAACAGAAACGAGATGCATGACAAGAAACACCAGGGACACTCACTCTCAACAAGTCCTCCAAACTCATCGTCCTGGCTCAGAAACTGTCTCATCGTGCAAAGGTGTCTCGATGTATTCCTCTTCGTCACCTAGCGAAGACAACATGAATACGCATAAGCACATGTGTACGAGGAAACAGAGTTTCCGGTTTAAGACGCTGAGTTTTGAGTACTGGTAGAGAGTGAGTGGCATTGGTGGTTTCCTTTTCATGCATCTCGTTTTTGTTTAGAAAGAGATTATACTTTTTATTTCCTTGTATTGAACTTTGTAAGCTTCGTTATGAAGGCAATGGAACAAAATGAGGATCTTTAATTCAGTTATTTCCTGCTATGCTCTATATTGTTTTCACTGCTACTTGCAGGACAGACATCTTATTTGTACAAATGTGACAGCACCCGAACACGAGGCGTTACCGTTTTTCTTGGGAGAAAATTTGATTTTCATGTATTTATCCAAATCAAGCTTAGAACATGAGGCGTTACCAGTATTCTGAACATGACACAAATCAAGCTTAGAAGATCCAATAATGTGATATCCGTACAACTTAAGTGAAAGGAACATTAATAGAAACTCCAAAAAATTAGAAATTAAACATTAAACATTGAAATGATGCATATTAAAAGATCTTAACATGGTATCACACTAGGGATCCCATATGGAAAACAGGCGTGCTGAGTTCTTCATGCATGCACGTCTTCAACCAAAACCCTAGCTTTACCATCGGCAGCCACTGAACAATCCTCCAACGCTCTCATCTCGATCAACACATCCCAATTAACAGCTGAGTTCTTCATTGCTACGCTTTAACAGCTAATTAACGGACAAACCTAATTAACATGCTTATTTGTTATTATTGTTATTATTCTTCTTCATGCTGTTTTGTTTCTGGGAACCACAACAGCTAAGCTTAGGATGCTCTTATTTCAAACCCTAGGAAGGGGGGCGCATTTGCATGATGGTGCTTGTAAATGATCATGAGATTTGGCATGATACCATATGCTTCACGCTTGACACCCCCTTAAGTTTTAAAGGAAGGAGCACTAGGTTTTTAATAACAAAAACTTTGCAAAATTACACCACCTCCCTGGGAATGTAAATAGTGAGGTATTGTTTTTGTCAAGTAAATGCTAGGATTTATATTATTCAAAATACATGATAATTTTTTTTCAATATAACCAAAGCTATGTTAGTTGCACTTTTTATTAAAAAAACTGTCCAGCATTAATCACACATTTGTCTATAAATGTACATTTAATTATGATTTTTGTTGAACATAAGACTGAAATGATGCAACTGACAGAGCACAAGGGCTAGTTATGTTGAGAAGAATCATAACAACCAATTAGTTTACGGACGGTTAATGATTAACCTGCATCTCTGCTATGTTGAGAAGAATCGCAAAAATGATATATGTATGTATGTATGTATGTATGTATGTATGTATGTATGTATGTGAATGGTATGTGAGTGCAGGAAAATTTCTCACGATGACAATATATATACATTGGCAAAAATGGAGCCATGAACGTTTACAGCTAAGTTAGCTATGAACGTACACAAAAAATCGATTTTCCCATAATTGAGGTTTTGGGAGTTTAGAATGTGTACATCAATCCTATATTTAAAAAAAAATTTGGAGAGTTGGCTTTTTATGTTGCCAGTCCATGAAATACAGCACATACCCAGTACCCAATGAGTGCCAGATTCTCCTAGGGTTTATTCATATTTGTGGTTTTGGGGTTTTAGAATGTGTACATCAATCCCTTCCAAAATAATGGAACGTTTCTTTTTATGTTATCAGACACGAAAATTTTACCGTAAACAACACATACCCATTAACCTCATATGTGCGCACGCGTATGGATACTGGGCATGTGTTGTTAGCGCATGATATTTCATTCGCTGGCAACATAAAAACATATATTCCAAATTTTTTTGAAAAATTTATAGGATTGATGTATGCATTCCAATACCCCAAATAAACATGGTTGAACCGTAAGGCGGTTTGAGCCTCAATCCACTTGTCACAAAAATTATTTCGAAACTGATGATTTTGTACCAATCGGATCATTGGTCAAATGGAGTTGGATTCATTTGATTTTTGATATGTTAATCATCCATAATGTGTAGATCACATCTGAATTTTTTATTAAAAATTAATAAAATCGATGCAAATGAGCGTCAACGGGGGAAATTTCATGCGCTATCTAACAGCACAAATACATTATTCCCTCTCTCTCTAAAAATTAATAAAACGGATGTAAATGAGCGTCAACGGGGGGAAATTTTCCTGCGTCGGGGGAAATTTTCCTGCGCTGACAGCACTGATACATCTCTCTCTCTCTCTCTCTCTCTCTCTCTCTCTCTCTCTCTCTCTCTCTCTCTCTCTCTCTCTCTCTCTCTCTCTCTCTCTCTCTCTCTCTCTCTCTCTCTCTGTGTGTGTGTGTGTGTGTGTGTGTGTGTGTGTGTGTGTGTGTGTGTGTGAAACAGGAAATTGTGTCTAAGGAAGAAATCCGCTCATGTGACGGTTAAAAACTCCATTCATCATAGGAAGAAATTCGCTCATGTGATGGTAAAAAACTCCACTCATTACAAATTTTGTGGAAGGTTGACACTGTTGGACTTATTCTTTATTTTCTAAAACCTCAAAACATCATATATCTAGTGAATCATAAGTATTATTTGCTCTTTGATTTAGTAGGTGATAAAAGTTTTATTGCAAAAAACCATTAAAATTTCAGTGATCTGATGCATGTGCAAACAAATATAAGAATGGTAAGATTTTTGATCAATCTATATTTACAAAGGCCACCCGTTTCAAAATCGTAATTATATGGTTAGTGTAAGATTAGACTCTCCTTTAATGCCAGTGCTTGTTAGTGATTGCTATCGTGCAGTCTGGTCTCTTCATCATAACTTTGTCGCAAAGGTGTATAGAGTATCGAAATCTGTCAAATCCTAATTACACATTAACATCTTGAGTCATGTATGCGATGCTATAGTAAAAAATGGATCAAACTTATAACTCTAATAAGTTTTTCCATTCTAGCTTAGCTAAGTATTTACTATAGATTCATACCAACTCCCTAAGACACTAATCTCAAATACAAGATGAGAAGAATTTCTTCGCATACTTTGGACTACACTAAGTGGGTACCTAGCAGCACCAGCGTCATCATTGGGCAGCCAAAGTGTAGCCCTCACACTTGCAATGTTTTTAGCGCATCTCAGAACTAAAGATTGTCATTTACCAGATGCCTTCAATTAATGGTTAGAGTTTGTCTATCATGTAGAAGTTTTTCGGTAAGTTTGGTGTATTTGTTCTCCAACAAATACATACACACTTTCTCACGATGTCTCAACATTGAACGGTTATGAGAATAGTCATTACCATCTCAATGGTAAAGATCAGTGTACACTGGTCTATCCAAAATATCAATGTCATGTCCTGATATTTATATGACCATTAACATTTTGGATTGTATTTAAACGAATTGATAAGGTCTCATTATCATGATCTCATCATGATCATAATCTTCTCACAGAGTCCAATGATTTTATCAATGCAATCATATACTAACATACACAAATACTCATATTATGTCAAGAAATCACACATATAAAGAGTATCAAATAGCATATTATTTTTGCGAATGAGATGTATCAATTACAATAATTGTCTTAAGGGTATACGTATCCCAATAGTATACCCATTAGTCGACTAATGGTTCAAATCAGTGAAGAACTTACATTCTACATTAATTAACTAGTAATGTCATTAGTCAGCTAACGGTAAAAGTTCAGTCAGTGTTATTCGATTAGAAAATGGATTAGCCGACTAATCAATCCGATGATGGAATAACACAGTTGTGTATTAGGAATAATTTTCAGGTTAGTCGACTAATAATACAAATCTGTAAAAAGTATTGTTCTGTATTAGTCTATTATGACGGGGTTAATCGACTAATGGAAGCTAGATTTGAATTTTCAAATATCTAAGATCTGTTAGTTGACTAGGAAGTTTATTAGTCAACTAACTCACACTTGAATTAAAAAATAGACTTAGCATCAATGTGAATTGATCATGATTGAGCTTATGAATATTTAAGTCTTAAACCTATTATTTGAAGTGAGTGAGTGAGTGTGTGTGTGTGTGTGTCTACAAGGCTTTAACATCTGATACAACCCTCTGCAGGCCCAAAGGCCGTCAAGCTGACCGTGACTAGCTGTTTGGCCCAGTATGACCCAGTGCTCGGGCCCAGGAACCCTCACGTGCGGTCACCCTCCCCCTATTCATGAAAACGGCCTGATTGACTGCCGGTCTCCCACGATTAGATGATCTGTTCCTCAATCCAAGCAGTCAATGATTGCCCATTTACCCACCATCAATACAGACAGTGCGACATAGAGGCACTAAATGCCATGAATGCACGTGCATCTTGGGAGGAGAGCGTTGAAAAATGCTCTCCTACAAATAGCCCAACGTAGAGGTAGCTAAGGACGCATCTTGGATATCTGACACTCGGGTACTCCTATACTCTCAAGTTCTGCTCCACTAAATACATTTCTTCCTCCATATAGCTCGGTCCGAGAACTACTAAACGACCTCCTAACAGTTCGAAATCAGTTCCACCGAGCATTCTTTAGTCACGACCTCACTTAAGCATCGGCAGGGATTTGGTCGAAACCCATATCAGACCCGCTGACGAGCTTCATGTCTTCTATATCGCTGAAGAGGTCATTCGGTCGAAGCTCTGCTCATCATCCACTGCTCAGTCCGGACTCGCTCTTCTCAGAGTTAGCTCGATTGATGTCACAAAGGTCGGCCTCGTCTGCCACGTCAACTGCACCCTTCAGACTTCCTTTCATTAATATCTTTGGTAAGAAAACACCCTGAAACATCTGGTGCCATCTATGGGGAACCGAGTCAGCGTCCATGTCATCTTCTACACCAGACATGGCTCAGCCCACCAATTGGGGGCCTTACTTGCCAACTATCATGGATGAGGCTATCTATTCACCGCTCGATACGGACCTCGGCCCCTCTACTGGAGAGACGCTCGAGTCATAACTAGTGACTTTGGAGCAGTTTCACCTATTCACTAGGGAAGTGAATGCTAACATAAAAAACATTGGCGGCAGTCAAAGAACGGCTCACCGGTTCACAACACCGGCCAAAGGGAAGCCCGCCTAACTTCCTGAGCCACCCCCGATAACACCCTGCAATACAGTCTGCTATAGTCGCAGACCGAGAGGAGGCATCCCCGAACCTCAAGCAGTGGTTTGATATGCCCCCTCGTCTTCGCAATAATCACAGACTCTCGTCTCCACCGAGACGAAGAGGAGAGGAGGGTCGAAAGGACCGGAATTAACTTGTCTGCCGCCACTTCCAAACGTCTGTAACCTCCCCAAGCAAGTGAGCAACCACCTCACCACCCGGGACGACGACCGGTGCCCGAGGAGACGATGGAAACGGAGTAGGACCCCACGCCAAAAGCTGCGGGCAGACCACAAGTGGAAGTCCCAGAGGGACACCTCCCAACGACCAACCCCCATTGCCAACTTAGGCGGTTACGGAAGCAATTCTTTGAGTGCTTCCAATGACCGACCAAGGCGACCCAAGCGCTGGGTAGACGACCAGCGACACTGCTTTCCTTTGGTAAGCTCAAAAGATGAACTTAACCCACTGAAGAAGAGGATCACCTCTTCTCAATTATCATCTAAGTTTAAGGTGCCCAATCTAGATTATTACGATGGCACAGTAGACCCCCGAGAACATGTCCAGAACAACAAGGTGATCATTGAACTCCAAGGAGCCGATAATGTGCTGCTCTGCTAAGTCTCCGGAAGTCGGTGAATGAGTGGTATAACAGGCTCCCCAACCGATCCATTGGGAGCTTTAGAAGCCTCGCTCACACCTTCCAACAATTCATGGCAAGATGGAGGAGAAAGAGAAGCTCGGCCCACCTGTTCAATCTGGTGCAGAGGCCGGGTGAAACACTGAGGGGCTTCTTGAAGCGCTTCAACTTTGAGAGAGTGGATGTGAAAAGCTGCAGTGAGGAGGTAACCATTGCTGACTTAAAGAATGGGCTCAGGTGCAAGGACCTCATGAAATTCTTGCAACACAAGCCGCCCAGAAACCTAGATCAACGCCTCACTATGGCAGAACGGTTCATGATGGAGGAGGAAGTGCTGACCACCTGAGAGGAAGGTTCCTTCAAAAGCTCTACCGAGCCCAAGAAAGGCCCCCAAGCCCAAGAAAGGCACCCGTCGAGAGCAAGAAGATCGCAGGAAGTGAGAAACGAACCACGTCAATCGACCAGACAACAACAACATGATCTTCACAAAGCTAAACGCCCCCAAGGAGGTCGTAATGGCCTATGCTCAAAGCAAGGGCTACATCAACAAACCACCCCCAAAAATGAAAGGTGGGCAGTGAGACAAGACCAAATTCTGCAGGTACCACCATGACCACGTGCTTGACACCGAGTACTGCTGGCATCTAAGGATGGACATTGAGCAGCTGATTGATGTGTCCATATTTTCCATGTGTTTATCGCATGTTTTCGTAGCATTTTCGCCGCCCAAAGTTCACTTTTATATATATAATCGCGCTTTTCATGATATATTCGATTTTTGTATAGAATTGTGGATTTTCAGGAATTTTGGAGCTATTTGGAGCAATTATAGCATATGGACACATCCGAGCTATCTGGAGCATCTATGGCGAGGTTCGATAGGTATTCGACGATGTGGAGAAGAAGATTGGAGGAGGAGAGAAGAAAAGAAAGAGAGAAAGGAGCTCAAAGAGGATAATGTGTTGTTTTCCCAGACCACTTGGTCCAGTGCACCAGCACTCGATCGAGCTGACATCCAAACCAAAAGAAGAGCTCCTCCAGCTAATATGCACCCGTCACTCGACTGAGTAGAAATGCCACTCGGTCAGATCAACTCGGCTAACTAGAATTCAATTCCCATTCCTAATCAAAGTAGGAGAGAGCAGAAGTGACTCGACCGAGCACTGCATCCGCTCAGTCGAGCTGAAGCCCAATCAGAGCGAAGATTTTGAAGGCCTCTCCAACCTACTGTAGCTCAACCGAGTAGACCAGCGCTCGACTGAGTACTACAACTGCTCGGCCAAGCGGAATCAATTACAAAGCAGCACTTCGAGCCTAAAGAAGCATCCCTCAGTGACTCGACCGAGCATGGTGATCACTCGACCAAGCTGCTCGTATCTGAAGCTGAACCAAGAAAGGAGGAGCGGCTGACCATGTCGTCACTCGACTGAGCGGCGCTGCTACTCGATCGAGTAGGACGCCGCAGCCCAACTAATTGGGGGCCCAAGAAGCCCTTTCTCCAGATTTCTGTGGGATCTATCCCCATTGTATTTAAGCAGTCTCTTTACCCTAGTTTTAGAAGAGGCTCTGAGATATTTTATTTTAGAAGTTCTTAGTTTTTCTTAGAGTGTTCTTGAGCACTCACTATTGTTTTGAAGACAAAGTTGATATTTTTATTATTGCAATTTGCTTGGAATCTCTTGATCGTAATTCTCTATGATTGTTTGTTCGTCTTCAGCGCTTTGGTAACGATCTCTCTCTCTCTCTCTCTATGCTTATTTCGATGTCCTTTATTGCAATCATGATTTCTATTGCTATTCTAAACACTTTTGTTGATATTGTTATGAATTATGAGTAGTCATTTCTAGGGCTAATGGATTAGCCCTAGGATCTTAGGATTTAGATGCAAAGTTAGGATTTTACGTTGTTTTGGTATAAAAGGGATGTGTTTTGGTTGATACAGCCAAGTTTGTAGGAGATCTCATATAGGGTTTGTGATCCACGGTAGTGGCATGCACCTTGGATGTGTATCTTATGAACTTAATTAGGCACGTTTGTGAATTCAATTAGAGTTCGTGATCCATGGTAGTGGCACACACTTTGATGGTTTCCAATGGCATCCTATATTACAAATTGATGACCTACGGTAGTAGCATCAACGAAAGCCACCAAATCACAGATCGAAGCTTTAACACACGGTGGTGGCGTGAGAAGAGATTGAGAATAATTGTCGTTCGGAATGCACGGATCGCATGCAAGGCCATACACGGTAGTGAGGCTAAGCACGGGATGTGTTAGACGAGTGGCACAATGGTAGTTGGCCCTGAGTTCCCTATTTTAGATGCGACAATCTCGCCCTAATAAAGCCAATGCAACGTAGAAATTGTAGCCTAGTATTGACATCCGATGATCCTAGTAGTGACTCATATTGCCCTAGTTTTTATTCTATTGTTAATTGAGATAGTAACCATTCGTGATAATCTTTCTGAGTCCGCCAAACTAGCATTGTTCTGAGACTTTGAATAGATCCAAGACTATATAAGCATCTTGTAGGCAGATATATGCCATCGACGCAATTTATCCTAGAATATATCTTGTTCAAATATAAATGGTACTAATTATCCTAGTATGGTTAATATATTTATTAAACACTTAGATAATTTCCTTAGACTTAAAGTAAGGACATACACGTATATAGATGTAGATCTCGATTGTGGGAAGTGTATGACCGATAGGAACTTGAGTCTTAAAACATTCATGGTCATAGATGTGTCAAGAAAAGGATATCGGCACATCGGGCAGACCATTGTGTCTCTATCTTATCCTCTAGGGTAATGATATTCTCATAATCATTCGACCTGGTAAAGTCGGAGACGAGACACAGGTGCTTATTGGAGAATGAGTTCACTAAACGACCCAATAAAGAGTTATCAAATGGTTAACCTTAATACACTGTCATTGATAACTCTCTAGTGATGATAGACTAGTTGGCCCTTAAGACTTGAGGTCATTGTACGAACCTGTGTGTGAACGGTGTCACTTAGATCTATGATCTAGTCTCGAGCCTTTACTCGTTGAAAGGTATTAGATTGGGTGACACTTGAAGCGTACGAGTTAAGTAGTGACTAAGATAAGATTTGTCTCTTCCGTTAAGGGAAGTTAGCGTCACATGCTCAGTACGGTTCTTTGTGCTATACCTCGGCCGAGGTATGTTGTAGGAAGTATAAGATGGACATAACAAAGACCGTTGTATACTGAACAGTGCTAGCTAGTAGGGTTGACGTTTTACCATACCCTAGGCTTAGCAGTGACATAGTTATGATGAAGGGACTAAAACTGCGGTATTCATCACTGACACAGTCAGAGTGATCCCGACAATATTTTTGCCAATGGGTCAATCACGTAATTATGATGCCAAAACAGGGGCGACACCTGCTGCTCGTGGTCACTGTCGGATAGGTGTTTCGAACACCAACTTGTAGTAGGGTCAGGCTGTAGGGTCTCACACTGAGTGAGATTTGCGTCTTAGTAATAGGAAGGGTTTAGGAGGAGTGCACTCAGGTGCACGAGAATAATTGCAGTCACAAAGAGTTTGTGACGATAAGTCTTGATTAAACGGGATTTTATGATATCGCAAATGGTTTGTGATTTTAGAATTAGGAAATATGCTATAAGGGATTATTGCATGTGATGCAAAAGGATTGAATATACTGTAAAGCGTTTACAAGAATATTATGCATTATTAAAGCATAGAAAAGGTTGCAAGGGTTCTTGGGATAGTCCCATTCGACCCTGCTTTTCTGCGGTTCGAAAATCGGCTCAATCGGAGCTGCAAAACTCAAGAAATAGCCCAAAAGTCCAGAACTGGGCAAAAGCCCAGTTCTGGCCCAACCCAGCTTGGGCGGTCAAGTCCATACCCTCTAGGCGGGCTGAACCGCCCGTGATAAGGGGGTCCAGCCCGCTTGGTAGGCTGGACCCGCCCGCCAAGCAAGAGGGTCTTACCCGCCCGCTTATTCGGGCAGATCAAGCCCGCCCTGCCCAGTGGGTGGGTCAGAACCCACCCGCACAGTGCAGGTGCGGGCCAGAGCCTGCCCGCCTAGTGCGGGCAGGCGCGGGTTCGACTCGCGGGGGGGCTCGGTCAGTCGAAAACCCTAATTCTAAGTTACGGCTATGAATTTTGTGATTTTTGCTCAACTTTGAGCAATTGTTTGAATGGTCAAACAAAGTCGGAATTCTTCGTCGTTTGTTCCTATGCGTTCACCATTCAAAGCTCTTCGGATTGATAGGTTGTATCACTTCTGAAGCCCAATGGTGAGGGAGAAATAATTGGTTGAAGTTGAACCTTAGTGTAAGGAAAAACTTAAACCAATTTTCTCCACTAATTAATTCCCATATTGATTAATCCCACATTGCTCGTGAGACGAGCAAGGGATCCGACATCATAAATAAATAGGGGGTCGACACCCCTTAGAAAAATAGCACCAAGTCTCTGAATCGAGTAGCTCCGAAAAGTTTTGAGCACGCCCAATTCAAGACAAAATTATTCTGATTCCTTCGTTCACGTCCTAGCAAGACGAGGAGGAGGATTGGATTCGATCCAAAGTCTACGATGCGAATCACTCTCAAAGTGAAACTTTCTTCGGCGGTTGATTGGCTCGGAGGCGCGGTGTCAGCTCGCTTCGAGTGGAGTAGTTTAGAGGTGCAGATGCGGCTATCTTCCGGGGAGGCCAAAGTCCGTTGCTGAAAACGACACTTTGCCGGGGCAAGCAAAGTTTCGGGTATGTACTTTAAAAGCTTTTCATTTATATTATTGCAGTAGTTTAGTTCTATTTTTGGGTGGTTAGATCCACCCCAAGACAGTAGAGATCCTTGCTAGGGTCTTTGATATCCTTGGGGTTGTTCATTAAATTGTTTAATGCTTTTTCCGCGGCATGTTTTTTCTGCCTCTATCGTCCGTTCGACGTAGGACGGGCATAGATTTATGCCCTAAGGGTCCCTCAAAACCCATCACATCGGCCTCCATGTGGGTTCGACATTTTTCTATATTACAAAGCATTGACACAGTGAACTTGCGGTAAGTTTCCGGAGTTAAATCCGGAGCACATCAAGCTTTTGGCTCCGTTGCCGAGGTGGCAAACGTTTTTTACTTCGGTTACTTTCTTTGTTGAAGAACGTATTAGTTACTCTTACCATCTCTTATCTATCCATATTTTTATTCTTTTTCCATTTGCTACTGACATCTTCTCTGAGTTTATTTCTTGTGCATGAACACTCGCCTTGGGGGATCTGACGATCTATTATTTGACCCTGAGATTGAAAAGACATCGAGACAGCTCAGAGCAGATAGGAGGAATCAAACTTTACAGGATCAAATGGCAGAGACTCCTCTTTCTCCTACACGTACCTGCTACATTTAAGAGTACATGAAGCCCAATCTATCTAGCATATCTTCTATCTTGAGACTGCAACTGGCAGGGGAAACTTTGAACTGAAAACAGGCTTAATTAACTTAATGCAACAGGACCCCTTCCATGGGCATCCTCAAGAGAACCCCAATCATCATATAGATCTTTTCTGGGCAAAGTGTGACACTTTCCAAGTTAAAGATGTGAGCGAAGATGCCATAAAGCTACGTCTATTTCCATTTATTCTGAGGGACAAAGCAGCTTACTGGTTGAGGGTGCACCCCACAAACACTTTCAAAACTTGGGAGCAGTTGGCCTTGGCCTTCATCAACAAGTACTATCCACCGTCCAAAACGGTGAGGATTAGGGGGGTGATTACGAACTTCAAGCAACTCCCACAGGAGTCACTTTATGAAGCTTAGGAACGCTTCTAGGATTTGCAGCATCAATGCCCACATCATGGTGTTCCGGATTGGGATCTCATTCAGAGTTTCTATAATGGCCTGACGCCTGACACGAAAATGATCATTGACGTCTTTGCAAATGGCACATTATTGGCTAAGCTACCTGAGGAGGCCACGTCACTTCTGGAGCAAATGGCCTCCAATAATCAACAATGGAGCGATGATCTCAACATCTAGAGGCACCGGTTTAGGCAATTCAGAGATAAAGGTTGCTACATATCTTGATGGGCAACTTGAGACCCTCTGCAAGCAAGTTGCAAGAATTGAGCAAAGGTTGGAAGCTATTCTGACTACTTCCAAGGCTCCAGTATATGCTACTTACGAAGACTATGCCGAGCAAGGGTACACTCCAATAGAAGGGTTGATCAATACATATTTTACACCTTTTTTTCTGCATGTTTGCATGCCATTTCGATTGCTCATATTGCGATTTTCACGATTATTCGACGATATTGCGTTGCTTTTCACTATTTCTTGTTTTTGTCGGATTTCAGAAAATATGGAGCAATCGGGAGCATAAATAAGATTAAGGGACTTGCACGTGTACCGGAGCATTGCCCATAGCCTTATCAAGGAGCTAACAGCGCTCAGTGATGAGCGGAAGAAGAAAAAGATCGATAAAATCGACGAAGAGGCGAGGAGGAGAAGAGTCGCTTTCAGAAACAGGCCACTTGGCCGAGTACGCAGTCCACTCGGTCGAGTGAAGAAGCGTACTCGGCCGAGCACAACTGATACGTAAATGTTTTGAGCCACAATATACTCGACTGAGTGGATAATCCCACTCGGATGAGTCGAGAACTCCACTCGTCCGAGTGAGTCAGAATTTCTGAAAGAAAATCGAAGCGAACTCTCTGGAATTCTGGGGAGCACAACAAAAGACCCACTCGGCCGAGTAGGAAGTCCACTCGGTCGAGTGACGCAGAGTGCCAGAGTGCCCAAACCCCAACTTCGAAGCAGACTCTCTGGAATTTTGGGAGTACAGCAGAAGACCCTACTTGGCCGAGTAGAGAGCTCCACTCGACCGAGTGAGGAATTCTGCTCGGCCGAGTGATACGAGCGCCCAGATTTTCAAACAGCCTCTCACTATTTTGAAATATGCTATCATTCCAATGGGTAAAGTACTTTGTCATATTTTTATGGATAGTAAATTTCATGACGGTTCCAATGCCGCCAACAACGAGCCAATCGGAGGTCGGATGAAATCTAGAGACTTTCTGCAAGTTGATGCTGAAGTGCTGAAACTACTACTCGGCCAGAGTGAGAATCTCACTCGGCCGAGTCAGCACAGGCCCAGAACTTAAGTTGCGGCCAGAGCTGACTTTGGGCACGAATTTTAGACGTTTACTAGGGTTATTTTCTATGGTTTGGAGAGGAATATTTGTAGGGTTTGTAGCCGTCATTAGAGGGGGGGTTCCCATTGTTTTTCTTGGAGACTTTTTTAGAGGTTAGGCCATGCCCTAGGCCCCCTCTTGGATCTAAAAGCTTGTAATTGGATTGAAGTTCTTCATGAAAGCTAAGTATCTTTGTTATTGTTATTTGAATCTTTGATTTGATACCTTTTCATATGCAAGCAATGTTTTTTATTGATTCCTATATCGTTATTGCTATGTTTGGTTGATCTTTGTTCTAGGGAAGGTGATGAACCCTATGGATCTAATGCTAGATTTGTGATGAATGAATTTATATGTTGCTAGATTTGCTAGGATGTTGGATTGTGATTGATTTATTACGAATAGCTAGGAATTTCCATTGATCTAGAGTTTGCAAGAGATTGGGCTCTGATCAATGGAAAGGTCTAGATATTCGATTTAGATTTATAATCGAGATTCACTAGACTTGGTTTGCAAGAGATTGGACCAAAGCTAGCATTTTTATTATAAATCTATACTCATATTCATTTGCAAGAGATTGGACGAATACGAGCTATCACAATCTTGATCGTAACTCGGGTTTGCACGAGAGTGGGCTCGAGGTGCGATTGAACGATGATGTCGATCTTAATGCTAGTGGCTTAGGTTAGGGTTTGCACGAGAGTGGGCTCTAATCTAGGTTGCTATAGACCTGCAATAGCACGAGAGCGTGAGCTTGGTTCTCTATTCAGTTACGACTAGTTCACCTCAATTCAAGTCTTGCAACATTGAGATTCGCGATTCACAGAGATGCATGACGATCCATAGTGGGGATTCCCTAGCCCTAGACACTTTTATTATATTGAATTTGAATTGTTAATTGAACGAATTCTTTATCATCGACACCGACATCCATCACCATTTCTATTACATCATACCATAACCATCTTCACCCATAAAACATTCGTAGTCGAACCAACCTAGGATAGATTGGAGCCAACACCACCTCCTCGTGTTCGATAACCCGCTTGCCACTACACCGTGTGCTTGCGGTAAAACTACGACTGTCTCCCGGGTGTGTATCTGGGTGCCGATCAATTTTTTGGCGTTGTTGCCGGGGAGGTGTTTCCCGTTGGGTGCAAATTTGTCACAATTAGATTGATTAGACTACAAAAAAAATTAATTAACAAAAGGAAATTTTTACCCCCGCCACTATTATTATCATTCCTATATTCTTTTGTGCCATTGATATTTTTCTCCATGTATTTATCTTTGTTGATCAGGTGTTATGGATTATACAATGTGGACCACGGATTTTGATACGCTCCTAGATGGGATTCTTGCACGACAGGTTGATGGTGAATTTGAGTCATATGAGCTGTCAGAGGAGGAAACATTTCAGAACTTATTGGAGGGCCTCTTGGAGTCAGTGAGGTTCACCGGTTCAAAGAGCTTTACAGCAGGTTATGCATTTGAGCGACAATTTGCCGATTTTGTTATGAACCATGTTTCGGCTGCATGAACAAGAAAGGAGGACGTCCATGTCAATCTTGAGTGGGATGGACTATATTTTTGGATTGCTTGCGGGCATTCTCCTACACATGATATATCCCCACAAGTTGACACACATGAGCAGCCAGCATCACTATTCCAGAGAGAGCTTACATTGATAGTTGATGAAAAGGCAACAGAGCACCCTGTCGAGCCAGAGCATATTGACGAGGAGGCGTCACATGCAGAGCCAGAGCATTACATTGAGGAGGCAGCACTTTGGGACGAGGGTGACTTCATTCAAATAAATCGAGAGTCTTGCCCACCTACAGTTGAGCTTCTGCAGCCACCTCTACCTTCTGCTAAGACTGTGATCATATGGACCACATATTTTTTATGCATACCTAGATGAGATTCTTGGACGGTTGGCTAAGGACATTGATGCTTCCACCTCTGAGGAGACAATGGTACCAGGCACGGATGCAGCCACTTCTGATGAGAGAACTACGATGATACACTCGGGACGTGTTGCTGTAGAGCCGGGTCGCACCGTCGTCACTCCCCCACCTACCGATACAGTTAGTCCATACGATGAGTGGATGGACAGAGATGATTCAGATGGAGAAGACATTGAGGTTATTTACCTCGTGGAGCCGAAGCATGCTTTTGAGGAGGCCCTACACACGGAGTCAGAGCTTATTGCTGAGGAGGTCGTGCATCGGGACGAGGACACAGCCATTCATGAGGATCCTGAGCACTACCCTCCTCCATTAGAGCTTTCGTAGCCACCTCATCCTTCCACTGACGCCGAGGACTATCCCACAGAGCTTACTGCTCCCACTCAGGGAGATATTTTTACCCATTCCATTTCTAAATCATGTACTCCATTTGATATTTATTTTAATTCAGATATTTTTGACACGTCGTACCTTTTGCAGTACATGTACGATTATGGATCGGAGTTATGCTTGGACATGTCATATCTAAATGAACTTGTCAAGGAGGTCCATACCTATGATCCAGAGTTACCTGAGCAGCCGAGAGAGGACACCACGGAGATAGCTATCAAATCTTAAGAGGATATTGAATTATTTCCAGGGAAGTATCGTCCACCACTATTTATTTCATATATTTCTATAGACGATCCTCTTTGGAATTCTTTTATTATGAGGGCGAAATTTGTGCAGCGAACTGATGCATCTTATTCTCTGCAGGGTACAGGTGGAGTCCTTGTTGGAATGCTGAAGGATGCATTGCTGGAATTCATTGGTGTTCATGGACACACACGCCTGGCGGAGCCACGGAAGGAGCAGTTGGAGCAGTTGCATGCACCGGCAAAGATACTGGATCTGACTTTTGCTGTAGGTGATATCAATCCAGTAGTGTAGCAATGGCATAAAATTTAATGCTTTCAATTAACACGAATCCTCTCGACAGCGAGAGGACCGTATAAATTTGCTTGAATAAATATCACCTCATATGATGGCAACAAAAATGTTTTACACCGCAAACCCATTATATATATATATATATATATATATATATATATATATATATATATATATATATTAATTGCCCTCTTCATATTTTGATATGCCACATCCTTTTGCTCACGGCCATCGAACATTTCTTTTAAGTGAAACCTTACTTTCTTATTCGTTTGACTTGATCTCGCTTAGTGAAGCCATGTCATTTTTGATTAAGTCATTTGAATAGGATTGTTTGGTATAAGCTTGGGGGAGGTGCTCTCATGCATCATTGCATGTGCATGTAGTTACATTAGGATTTCATGGCATTCATTTTATCATTTTTCATTCACCTCCCTCATATTTATCGTTGTTTCTCATATTTTTTCCTTTTATGATCACATTGAGGACAATATGAAGTTTAAGCGTGGGAGAGTGTATTTCCATGCCATTTAATTGCACTTTTACTCTACTTCTAGGTTTTTATAATTTTTCAAAATTTTTGCATCATCTTTTTGATTTTTCCATCTTATTTTTCTTTTATGTGTGTTCATGCATCATGTTGTGTGCTTGATTTTCTTTTCTTTCCTTTCTTTTATTTTTTATTTCTTTATTTTCTTTTTCTTCTTTTGCTAGATATGTTCCTTATGATTATATCTCTTAATGCTTTAGCAACTATCACGATGCTAACTACTCTTGCCATGCTATTTGGAGTATTTCAGTATCCTGCTATCCATGTGCTTGCTTATATATTCTTTTGATGATTCCTCTACATGAATGCATGATATTAATTGAATCTGAATGTATGGATTAGTGTTTAGTATGCTTTTGTTGGAATTGCACCAAGATTCACGCATCAATTGTATATCGGAAGCATCTGCCTTATTGTCTTATTCACCCTCTGTTGCATGCTTGATTTGATTGTACTCTTTACTGCTAGACTTCACTATTTATTGAAATGATTGAGAATATCCATGCTTACATGTAAGTTTAGTTGATGTATTATCTTATTGAACCATTTGTGCACGTCTTATAGTGAACCGAGCGTTACACCATTTCCTTCTCCACATATATCTTTTTATTCTCTACGGGTGTGTTTGGATTGAAAGAAAATGTATGAAAGAAAAGTGAAATGAAAATGAAAAAGAAAGAAAAGTGAAAGGAAAAAAGAAATGAGATTCTTTCTCATGTTTGGTTACTAAAGAAAATTTTGAAGAAAGTTGAAAGGAAAATAAGGAAATTTCTTCCATTATGTTATTAATTCAAAACGAAAAAAAATTAAGAGGTGTTTTTGCTAAATAGTTTAAGAGGTGTATTTGCCAACTTTATAAATAATTTTCTTAAAAAATTTAAAAGGTATTTTAGTCTCATAATAAATTAAGAATTTGTTAGTTGTTCTGAATAATTCAGAAAGTTAGCAAATAATTTACAAATTCTAACAAATAATTCTCTGACCCTACAAATATCATGATTCGTAAATAATTTGTTAACTAGTACATAAATAATTTACAAATTATATGAAAAAGTTGGAAATAATTTGCAAGCTATTAGAAAAATTCGTGCATAATGCGCGAATTTTTCAAGCAAAACGCGAAAATTACACGAATTATTCGCTAATTTTTCGAACAAGTTCATGAATAAAAATATTTTAAATATTCATGATTTGCAAAAAAAATTCCGAAATATTCACCTACTATTTTGAAAAATTCGGAAAAAACTCGCAAATTTTGAATAATTTGTGAATTTTAAATAATTCATGTGTAAAATTTTGAAAATGATTCGTGATTTTTTGAAAAATTCATGAATTCATTAAAAATAGCTACTAATTATATTTGTTAAAAAACACAAATGCATGAATGTGAGAATAGTTAGTTTTGCTTTCTTTTCACTCATTTTCCTTGGGTCAAGAGGAGGAAAACTTAAAGGAAAAGTTTTACTATTTATTTTCCACTATTTTCCTTCATTTTCATTTTCTTTTCACTTTTCTAATTAAGCCAAACAATAGAAAATCATTTTCTTTCTTAATTTCTTTCCTTTTCTTTCCTTTTCCCACTAACCAAACACACCCTACATGTCACGTGAGTTAACCTCCTGAAGCTACTTATATCGCATCTATTTCCTAAAAAAATCCCCACAAAAGAAAAAAGGTTAGCTCCAAAAAGTACAAAAAGCCAAAAAGGAGCCATAAACCAAAAATACAAATTATGTAGCTCTTACAAAAATCCAAGAACAAAAATGATAACCAAAAAGTTCAAAAAGAAAAAGAAAAATATTTCTTTATCTCATTATTGGAGCCACCAAATACTTGGGAAAACCAAGGCAAAAATCCCATTTTCTACTATCATATTCTTTTTGATGCGAAGCCTCAAGCTAAGCTTGGGGGGTGAATTCACTTGACCATATGAGTGAGTGCGACATTAAAGTGGAGAGGTGCACTAATGGAAAAGTTTGATAATGCTGAAACTTAGCAAAATACTTTAGTTATGGAGATTTCTTATGAATCGATATAAATATGTGAATGCCATGATTTATTCCATTCTCCATTGCATGCTTGGTGTGATTCTGATATGCTTCTGTTATAACTCTTGATTGAAAAGTGCATCATCAACATTTGTATATTAAATTCGATGAAATGCGTGATGTAGATATGAATTGATTGTATGAATTTAGATAGTCCCTTTTGTTTTTCTTAAAATCTTGCAAATACCATGTTTAAGTAAGATATGAAATCTTTATAGCACATGATTTTTATTTTCCGAGTTATCGTGATGTGTAGCTTATGTCTTGAGATCTGAGAGAATAATCTAGCAACCCCTTCCACTTCGTATTCTTTTTCTTTCATTTCATTTCCTTTGTTTTCATTTTCTGAGTTCGTCTCTCTACTTATCTTCCTCGAGGACGAGTAAGAGGTAAGCTTAGGGGATTTTGATCGGTCCATATTTTACATCTTTTTTCTGCATGCTTGCATGCCATTTCGATTGCACATATTGCGATTTTCACAATTATTCGACGATATTGCGTTGCTTTTCACTATTTCTTGTTTTTGTTGAATTTCAGGAAATATGGAGCAATCGGGAGCATAATTGAGATTAAGAGACTTGCACGCGTACCGGAGCGTCGCCCATGGCCTTATCGAGGAGCTAACAGCATTGGGTGATGAGCAAAAGAAGAAGAAGATCGATAGAATCGACGAAGAGGTGAGGAGGAGAAGAGTCGCTTTCAGAAACAGGCCACTCGATCGAGTACGCAGTCCACTCGGCCGAGTGAAGAAGCGTACTCAGCTGAGCACAACTGATACGAAAACGTTTTGAGCCACAATGTACTCAACCTGTGGATAATCCCACTCGGCCGAGTAGAGAACTCCACTCGCCCGAGTGAGTCGAAATTTCTGAAGGAAATCAAAGCGAACTCTCTGGAATTCTGGGGAGCACAGCAGAAGACCCACTCAGCCGAGTAGGAAGTTCACTCGACCGAGTGATGAATTCCACTCAGCCGAGTGATGCAGAGTGCCAGAGTGCCCAAACTCCAACTTCGAAGCAGACTCTCTCGAATTTTGAGAGTACATCAGAAGACCCTACTCGGCCAAGTAGAGAACTCCACTTGCATGAGTGAGGAATTCTGCTCGGCTGAGTGACACGAGCGCCCAGATTTTCAGACAGCCGCTCACTCTTTTGAAATCTGATATCATTCCAGTGGGCAAAGTATTTTTTTCATATTTTTTATGGATAGTAGACTTCATAACGGTTTCAACGCCGTCAAGAACGCACCAATCGGAGGTCGGATGAAATCTGGAGACTTTCTGTAAGTTGATGCTGCAGTGCTGAAACTGCTACTCGGCCAGAGTGAGAATCTCACTCGGCCGAGTCAGCACGAGCCCAGAACTTAAGTTGCGGCCAGAGCTGAATTTGGGCACAAATTTTAGAGGGTTTCTAGGGTTAATTGCTAGGGTTTGGATGGGACTATATATAGGGTTTGTAGCCGTCATTAGAGGGGGGTTCCCATTGTTTTTCTTGGTGACTTTTTTAGAGGTTAGGCCCTGCCCTAGGCCCCCTCTTAGATCTAAAAGCTTGTAATTGGATTGAAATTCTTCACGAAAGCTAAGTATCTTTGTTATTGTTATTTGAATCTTTGATTTGATACCTTTTCATATGCAAGCAATGTTTTATATTGATTCATTTATTGCTATGCTTGGTTGATCTTTGTTCTAGGGAAGGAGATGAACCCTATGGATCTAATGCTAGATTTGTGATGAATGAATTTATATGTTGCTAGAATTGCTAGGAGGTTGGAGTGTGATTGATTTATTATGGATAGCTAGGAATTTTCATTGATCTAGAGTTTGCAAGAGATTGGGCTCTGATCCATGGAAAGGTCTAGATATTCGATTTAGATTTATAATCGAGATTCACAAGACTTGGTTTGCAAGAGATTGGACCAAATCTAGCATTTTTATTATAAATCTATACCCATATTCGTTTGCAAGAGATTGGACGAATACGTGCCATCACAATCTAGATTGTAACTCGAGTTTGCACGAGAGTGGGCTCGAGGTGTGATTGAACGATGATGTCGATCTTAATGCTAGTGGCTTAGGTTAGGGTTCGCACGAGAGTGGGCTCTAATCTAGGTTGCTATAGACCTGCAATAGCGCGAGAGCGTGAGCTTGGTTCTCTATTCAGTTATGACTAGTTCACCTCAATTCAAGTCTTGCAACATTGAGATTTGCGATGCACAGAGATGCATGACAATCCGTAGTGGGGATTCCCTAACCCTAGACACTTTTATTATATTGAATTTGAATTGTTAATTGAACGAATTCTTTATCATCGACACCGACATCCATCACCATTTCCATTACATCATACCATAACCATCTCCACCAATAAAACATTCGTAGTCGAACCAACCTAGGATAGATTGGAGCCAACACCACCACCTCGTGTTCGATAACTCCCTCGCCACTACACCATATGCTTGCGATAAAACTACGACTGTCTCCTGGGTGTGTATCCGGGGGCCGATCAAGTTTTTGGCGCCGTTACCGGGGAGGTGTTTCCCATTGGGTGCCAATTTGTCACAATTAGGTTGATTAGACTACAAAAAAATTAATTAACAAAAGAAAATTTTCACCCCTACCACCATTATTATCATTTCTATATTCTTTTGTACCACTGATATTTTTCTCCATGTATTTATCTTTGTTGATCAGGTGTTATGGATTATACAATGTGGACCACGGATTTTGATACGCTCCTAGATGGGATTCTTGCACGAAAGGTTTATGGCGAATTTGAGTCATATGAGCTGCCAGAGGAGGAAACATTTCAGAACTTATTGGAGGGCCTCTTGGAGTCAGTGAGGTTCACCGGTTCAGAGAGCTTTACAGCAGGTGATGCATTTGAGCGACGATTTGCAGATTTTGTTATGAACCATGTTTCGGCTGCAGGAATAATAGAGGAGGAAGTCCATGTCAGTCATGAGGGGGATGGACTATATTTTTGGATTGCTTGCGGGCATTCTCCACCACATGATACATCCCCACAAGTTGACCCACATGAGCAACCAGCATCACTATTCCAGAGAGAGCTTACACTGATAGTTGATGACAAGGCAACAGAGCACCCTGTCGAGCCAGAGCATATTGGCGAGGAGGCGTCACATGCAGAGCCAGAGCATTACATTGAAGAGGCAGCACTTTGGGACGAGGGTGACTTCATTCAAATAAATTCAGAGTCTTGTCCACCTGCAGCTGATCTTTTGCAGCCACCTCTACCTTCCATTGAGGTTGTGATCATATGGACCACACATTTTTATGCGTACCTAGATGAGATTGTTGGACGGCAGGCTGAGGACATTGATGCTTCCACCTCTGAGGAGACAACGGTACCAGGCACGGATGCAGCCACTTCTGATGAGAGAAATGCGATGAGACACTCAGGACGTGTTGCTACAGAGCCGGGTTGCACCATCGTCACTCCCCCACCCACCGATACAGCTAGTCCATACGATGAGTGGATGGACGGAGATGATTCAGATGGAGAAGATATTTAGGTTATTTACCTCGTGGAGCCGAAGCATGCTTTTGAGGAGTCCCTACACACGGAGCCAGAGCTTATCGCCGAGGAGGTCGTGCATCGGGAACAGGACACAGTCATTCATGAGGATCCCGAGCACTACCCTCCTCCATTAGAGCTTCCGCAGCCATCTCATCCTTCCACTGACGCCGAGTACTATCCCACAGAGCTTATTGCTCCTACTCAGGGAGATATTTTTACCCATTCCATTTCTGAATCATGTACTCCATTTGATATTTTTTTTGATTCAGATATTTTTGACACGTCGTACCTTTTACAGCACACGTATGATTATGGATCGGATGTATGCTTGGACGTGTCATATCTAAACGAACTTGTCAAGGAGGTCCATACCTATGATCCAGAGTTACCTAAGCAGCCGAGAGAAGACACCACAAAGATAGCTATCAAAGCACAAGAGGATATTGAATTATTTCCAGGGAAGTATCATCCACCACTATTTTTTCATATATTTCTATAGACGATCCTCTTTGGAATTCTTTTAATATGAGGGTGAAATTTTTGCAGCGAACTGATGCATCCTATTCTCTGCAGGGTACGGGTGGAGTCCTTGTGGGAATGCTGAAGGATGCATTGCTGGAGTTCGTTGGTGTTCGTGGACACACACGCCTGGCAGAGCTAGAGCAGTAGGAGCAGTTGCCTGCATCGGCAAAGATACTGGATCCGCCTTTTGCTATATGTGATATCAATCCAATAGTGTAGCAATAGCATAAAATTTTATGCTTTCAATAAACACGAATCCTCTCGACAGCGAGATACCGTATAGATTTGCTTGAATAAATATCACCTCTTATGACGGCAACGAAAATCTTTTACACCCCAAACCCATTATATATACTAATTGTCCTCTTCATATTTTGATACGCCACATCCTTTTACTCACCACCATCGAGCATTTCTTTCAAGTGAAACCTTACTTTCTTATTCGTTTGACTTGATCTCGCTTAGTAAAGCCATGACATTTTTGATTAAGTCATTTGAATAGGATTGTTTGGTATAAGCTTGGAGGAAGGTGCTCTCATGCATCATTTACTGTGCATGTAGTTGCATTAGGATTTCATGTCATTCATTTCGTCATTTTTTATTCACCTCCCTCATATTTATCGGTGTTCCTCATATTTTTTCTTTTATGATCACATTGAGGACAATGTGAATTTTAAGCTTGGGGGAGTGCATTTCCATGCCATTTAGTTGCACTTTTACTCTACTTCTAGGGTTTTTAGAATTTTTCAAAATTTCTACATCATCCTTTTGATTTTTCCATCTTATTTTCCTTTTATGTCTGTTCATGCATCATGTTGTGTGCTTGATTCATGTGGGACCCATATTGAGCAAGGGTCGAGTTATTTATATACCCTAACCCAACCTAAACTACTGCCCTAATCGCTCTTATCCCCAAATTATCGCCCGAGTACTCCTACCCCCCTCCTACTCGATCCGACCGGCTGCTGCCCACCGCCCACCGCCGCCGTCGTCAGCATCACCCGAACCTCTTCGCCTATCGGTCGGCCTCTCTCTCTCTCTCTCTCTCTCTCTCTCTCTCTCTCTCTCTCTCTCTCTCTCTCTCTCTCTCTCTCTCTCTCCCCTCTCTCTCCCCATCCCTCAAACCCCCCCATCCCACCACCCTCAATTCTTCCCCCCTCCTACCCTCTATCTTTATTCCCCCCCTCCCCCGCCACCACTCCGGCCCTGAAACCCCTAGGTCAGCATGGCTTACTCGATCGAGCACAATCAGTGCTCGGCCGAGTAACCGACCCACCACCACACCCCCATCCCGACCCACTCGACTGAGCATAGCTTGCGCTCGGTCGTGCTCCCACACACACATCCCCATACCCAATCTTTTTGCGCCTACTGATACTATTCTATCTTTCAATTTCAGGTGTGCCGCGCTTACCAAGGATAATTTGAATTGGGGTCGCTTGGGAGATCATATTCGCTTCACGACTCAACTCGCGCAAGATCATTCTGTACTCACCCCGTCACTCGTCTCAGTACACTCTCTCCATCGTATCCCTTACTTACCGATTTTTGCTATTTGATTGCTTGCACGATGCCCCCACATCGCGCTAGACCCAGGACCGTCGATACCAGTGCACCGTTCTCTAGGCTGACTTGACGCCCCCAGCGTACACGCTCACCCACACACGGTCATAACGATGGCGAATCATCCACCACTGCACCTCTGACAACCAACACTCCAACCCCTCCTGACCTTCTGTATCTCAACGATGCAGCATATGACGTCACCTTCAGAGACACTGACCAGGGCGACCAGTTCATCGCTATGCTCCTATTCATAGGTCAGGGAGGCGGCACTTCTCAATAGTCCATTGAGCATGACCTCCATGTCCTTTGCAACCTGGTTAGGCACTGGCGGTCTGACCCCACAGACACGCCATCGTCATCTGGAGCTGCTTACCCACCGACCGACACACTTGTCGAGCCACAGTCTACCGCCACAGTCTCTGGTCCGTAGCTGTGGGACCCACCACCACCCTCAGAGGGCGGTGCCCCTGCTCAATGTTGTCCCTCCACTACTTTTTTGTTCATGTCCCTCCCTCATCCTATTTTGTGCCCATCTGTCTTTTCGGGGCCTTAGTCTATCACAGCTTGGGGGAGGACCCACCATGCATCATTCTTTGCATTTGCATCATCACTTTATCCTTTCATCATATCACTTTTACTTTCTTTTGCACATTTTTACTTTCCATTCAGTTTCTATCTCCTTATCCACCCACCAACCCACCCTAGCATCATTTCCCGCATGCCAGCGTATTCTCAGCAGTGAGGACACTACTGCATTTAGCTTGGGGGATGAGCACTATCGCTTTATTCTTCATTTTCTTTTACATTTTTCTTTCATTTTTCACCTTTTTACTTTGCTCTTCCCCCCATTTTTCACCTTTCCATCTTTTTTCTCATTCAGCATCATGTTTTCCACTTTTTGCCATGCTTGCATGCTTGCTTTCATTTTCTTACTTTCTCCACCTTTCTCCCTTTTAGCTAGACTTGTTCTACATGATGATATCTCTCATAGCCCTCGGCAGCTACTCACGATGCTAATATCTGTCGACATGCTATTTAGAGTAGTCTCAGTCTTACTATTTATATGCTTACATATTCTTTTACTGATCTTTCTAATTTAATGCCTGATATGAATTGAAAGTGAATGCATGAAATAGTATCTAGTACTTTCTTTGTTGTGTAATGCACCTAGGTTCAAGCATCATTAGAAAATTTGGAGCACCTGTTTGTTTTCTTATCCACTTCTGTTTTGCATGCCTGATACTATTGTGCTTTATATCGCATGCTTTCATTATTCGTTGATATGAATGAAAATATACATGCTAGCTATGAGTTTAGTTAGAGTATTATCCCATTGAATCGTTGTGCAGATCTGATAAGGAAACTGAGTGATATATTATCTTCCTTCTCCACAATATCTTTATGATTCTCTACATATCATTTGGTTTCACCCCCTACCGCTACTTTTACTGCACCTACTTCCCAAAAATCCCAAAAGAAAAAAATATAGCTTCTAAAGACCCAAAAATATTTATATATATGCAAAAAAGGGATAAAGAAAGAAAAAAAGGAAAGAAAAATGTTTCCTATCCCTTCATTAGAAGCTACTACAAAAACTTGGGAAAAGACAAAAATTCCACATCCTACTCCTAGATGCAACGCCTCAAGCTAAGCTTGGGGGGTGAACCACTTGATTATATGAGTGAGTATAACATTAGAGTGGAGGTGGTGCACAATGGGGAGATTCAATAATGCTTAAAGCTTACAAAATATTTTAGTTTTGGAGATTTTTCATGATTTGAAGTGAATATTTGAATGTCATGACCTCTTTCCATTCTCTATTGCATGTTGGTGTGATCTCTTTGTGCTTCACGTATATCTATTGATTGAAAAGTGCATTGCCAACTCATTTTATACTAGACTTTATAGATTGCATGAAATTGATATGAGTTGATGGCATGATTTTAGAGGATCCCTACTTTTGCCTTTATTGCATGCTAGCCATATGATTAGTAAGACTTGAAAATACTATTCGCATGTGTTATTCGAAGCATTGCGATATGCTGCTGGGGCTTGAGATCTGACTGAACATTCTAACATCCCTCTCCATCTCCTATCTCTTCTGTTTTCTTTTATTATCGCCCGGTGAGCCAAGTATTCGTCTTCCTCGAGAACGAGTAAGATGTAAGCTTGGGTGATTTTGATGTGTCCATATTTTCTATCTTTTCATAGCATTATTTCTTTGCATCTCATGTCATATCCGCACCCAAATCCCATATTTTCATACGATACTGCGCTTCTAACGCTATATTCGAGTTTCGTAGAGCTTTGTGGATTTTCAGGGATTTTGAAGCGATTCAGAGCCATTTTGGGACATCGACACATCCAGCACATTCGTGATGCCGTTGGCGAGGCTCTACAGGAGTTCGTCAAGGTTTGGAAGCATATGGGAGGAGAAGAGGAGAAGCGAGCGAGAGAAAGGAGTCAAAGCCCAAGCATACACAGTTTTTCCCGTCGACTCGACCCGAGTAGCACCAGCTACTCAGTCGAGCTGACACACGAGTCCAGCAGGAAGAATATGCGCATCCTACTCGACTGAGCAGAGTGATTACTCTGCCCGAGTCGATCCAGTCTTCGAGCCCACTCCCATCAGCATCCTACTCGACCGAGCAGGATCTACTCGACCGAGTTGAGCCTACTCGACCCGAGTAGGCAGAGCGAAAATTTGTAAGGGGAGTTCCGACTACTGACAACTCGACCGAGCAGGTGAATTACTCGACCGAGTAGCTCGGATCCCTTCTTTTGAGCAAGGAGCAGCTAAGGTGCCTGCTCGACCGAGCATGCGCCTACTCGACCGAGCAGCCGACTCGGTCGACGACATGTGGGCCCTAAACTTCAGATTTTCAGATTTTTTCGTGGGGTCCACCCTCTATGTATTTAAGACATTTTTCCTGACATTTTAGGCAGCTTTTTATTAATTTTTAGAAAAGGGTGATTTAATTAGTTGTTTTTTTAGATCTAGGGTTTTGGATTGAGCCGTCATTAAAATAGATCGAATTTTTCTTGTCTCTTGCACCTTGGAATCTGTGAAAGTTCTTTTATTCTCTATTGGGTATCATTCTTTCTTGGTTTTCGGTACGTAAGATCCTCATTTCTTGCTTGATTTAATTGCTACGATGTTTTCTATGGCAAAAAGTGCATTTTTACTCGTTATAATTGCTATGTGTGAGTAATCTTCTCTAGGGCCGATGGGTTAGCCCTAGGACTTTAGGAAAGATATGTAGAAATGGATTTCTAGGTTGTATTGGGAGAAAAGGGGGAGTATTTTGGTCGATCCACCCAAATCTCTAGGAGAACTCGTACTGAGATCATGCCCACGGTCGGTTGAATTGATTAGCTTAAGGAGTATCCCTATGATTTAATTAGGGAGTTAGTGGAAACAATCAAGGCTCGTGACCATGACCAGCTCGTGCCTTGAGGGGGATCCACCGACGAACTATATCACTACATTGACGGCTACCGCCATTACGTCAATGAGAGTTACCAAAGTACCTCAAATCTCTAACCCACGAGAGTGGTATGAGCTGAGAGATCAATCATATAAACCCAATGCAACGTAAGAATCCTATTCTAACATCGACCTCTGACGGGCCTAGCGGTGATCCCTAAGGCTTTAGTTTCTCTATATTGGACCAACAACAACATCAAACAAACAATCCCTCAATCGACTGCTATCTCATTCCGAGATCTAGAAATAACCTGAGACTCCAATACATTGTCACTGTCCCTGTAGGATTTGACAACCTTTTATACTATAATTTGACACCATCTGCTTGCGGATAGAACCCGGAGTCGACACCTAGGAACCATACTGCCCCTGGCGACTGTGACACTGCCAGGTGGATTTTAGGTGTAAGATCTGGGCGTGTCACGCATCACTGATCAATCAGGGGTATCTGAAGAACTTCGTCGATGCTCCCAAAGGCAAACCACGAGGATGGCACCTTGAGGTCGGCAGAACGAGAAAAAGGATTGGCCGTCATCTAACCCACTACCCAGATCATCGTATGAGCATAAGTCTTAAGATGGAAGACAACCAACTTGGCTTGGAGGCCATACTGCTTGGTTTCTGTCATGCAAGTAACGCATGTCCATTCCTGTCATTTTAGCTCATGTTCTTTCTTCGTTAGCAAGAAAATGTACTCCTTTTTTCGAACTAATAAACATCGACAAGTGTGCTCACATATGATCGGCCCGTTCCACAATTTTGATACTACTTGACATACACAGAAACCGTGGCTTTGATCGACTAGAATCATGGCAGAAACCTTAGATCAGCCGTAAGCTTGGGACCAATCCCCTAGCAGGTTGACCAAAAAATTTGGATCGGTCGTAAGGCTGGGAGCCACTCCCACTGTGGGTTGACCAGATTCGGATCGACCGTAAGGCTGGGGGCCACTCCCCCAGCGAACTGACCAAAAACTCGGTTCAACCATGAGGCAAAGGGGCCACTCCCCTAGCAGGCAGATTGAAAATTCGGATCAGCCGTAAGGCTGGGGGCAACTCACCAAGTGGGCCGACAAAAATCTCAGTTCAACTGTGAGTCTGGTGGGCCACTCCCCCTGTAGGCTGAACAAAAATTTGGATCTGCCGTAAGACTTGGGGCCACTCACCCAGTGGACCGACCAAAAACTCGGTTCAACCATGAGTCTAGGGGCCACTTCCCCCTGCAAGCCGACCGAAAATTTGGATTGGCTGTAAGGCTGGGGGCCACTCCCCAGCGGGCCAACCAAAAGGGCCACTCTCCCAGCTAGCAGACCGAAAATTTGGATCAGTCATAAGGACGGGGGCCACTCCCCTAGTGCGACGGCTAGGCTTGGATCAACCGTAAGGCTGGGGGCCACTTCCTCAATGGGCCGAACAAAAATTCGGTTCAACTGTGAGGCTAGGGGCCAATCCCATAGCAGTTTGACTAGAAACAGGGATCGACCGTAAGTCTGGGGCCACTCCCCCAGCGGGCCGACCAAAAATTTGGTTCAGCCGTGAGGCTTGGGGCCACTCTCCCAGCATGCTGACCTAAAAATTGGGTCAACCTTGCGACTGGGGCCACTCCCCCAGGAGGCTGACCGAAAACTGGGATCAGCCTTGAGTCTGGGGCCACCCCCCCCCCAATCAGGCTGATGTAATGCCACAAAACCCTCTATGATTTATCTATATTTTTTAATATCATTTTAATTTTAATTTTTACCTTTTTCTTTTTCCTTTTTCCTAATATTTTATGCTCTACTTCTTGTTAGCCCAAAAGGCCCAAATTCTTCTCTTTCCATCTCATTCTTTTTCTTTTTCTTTTTTTTAATTTTGCTCAAAGGCCCAGCCCAACTGGCCAATCCATATTAAGTAAGAAACACATCCCTTAACAAGTCTTATACGTACGTAAATATGTATATACGTATGTACATATGTATATGGATATACATATATACATATGTATATATGTATAGATATGTATATATGAGAATAATGGGTATCATACGCCATATGAGATAGGCTCTCATATGCCCTCTCATATAAAGCAACCAAGTACAACCCCACATGGGCTTGTACTTGGTTGTACTTGGTTGCTTTATGTGAGAGGGCATATGAGAGCCTATCTCATATGGCGTATGATACCCATTATTCTCATATATGTATATATATATATATATATGTGTGTGTGTGTGTGTGTGTGTGTGTATATATGTATGTATATCTATCTATATATATCTCTCTCTCCCCCCAACTCGCCTGAAGCCCAGCTGACCCGATCTCCCTCTCTCTTTTTCCACCAGCAGCGGCGATAACCCAGCAGCCGACTGTTCGATTTCAAAAACCCTAATCGAGCTGATGCCTCTCTCATCTGATTCGGAAACCCTATCCGAATCCGAGTCTTCTCAAGATAAGTCCGATCCTTTAGGGTTTAAATCCCTCATCCGCTTTGATTTTATCTTCGAAGATTTCGGTTTGAGTTCGTTCGAACTCCTTTACATGTTTTTCATTTTCCTGTTTAAAAGGTAAAGATTTCTTAAGATTTCCAAAAAAAATTCTCTCTCTCTCAAAATTTCTCAGACCTAAAGCTTGGGATTTTCGGTGGATTTTCATGGGGATTTTCGGTTGATTTCCTTGGCTTTCGCTTGGAATTCTTGCATGATTTCAATGCACAATAGGTTCGATCCCTACTACATGTTTAATTGTTTATTTTTGCTGGTTTTGATAGAGATGGGTGTGATGATGCATGGGTAGTCTTGTAGGGGATTATTCCACGATGATTAATTTGGCACCTAATCTAAGTTTATGGCGTTTTTTCCGTTGTTCGATTTCTTTCGTTTTAAAATATGTGTTGTTCTCTTGTTGTGGTCGACCGCCGAGGGGAAGGCACGGTCGGGGCTGCTTGCTACTTCAGTTCGACTACATGTTTCTGTTCTTTTGCTTGTTTAATTCATTCTGGTAGCATAATAACCCTGTTCGGTTGCTTGTTACTTTGGTATCGGTTGCATGTTAATTAGTTTGGTTGGTTCGATTCAGCTGCAAGATTATTTCTGTTCAATTGTATCCATGTTTTCTGGCTGGTCGGGTGTTGTTTCCTACTGATTGATTCCCATTTGCTTGTCGATTTGTGATCTGTTTTGCCTGTAGCCTGGTGTTTAGTCTGTATGTTGTTCGGGTCAGGTTTGCATACTGAATGGGTCCTTTTTCATGTGCTGTGTGGATCCTGTTTGCTTGCTGATCTGCGACCATGTGCTTGCTTTTTTTGTGATCTGTTGCTTGACTGATTCGGGTCCTGCTTGCTGATGTTTCATTGACATAGATGTCCAGTTGTATAGTATGCAATCTCTATGCTCTTACTACTATAATTTCGACCTAAATTGGTATCTCTCTTTTATGCAATCGTTGACCCAAGCAACCCATCTAGACAGGTAGACCACAACCCATATGGTGCCAAACATGAATCTGATCCATTCGTACCTTTTCTATAATGCTTTCATTTACTCTTCGTCCTTTCTTTTAATTATTTATGAGTCATGCATTTTAACGTGTTTCTGTAAGTTGATAGTTTTATTGTTAAATAAATTATGTTCCTGCAAATGAGGCTGGACATGTGAAAGATTGGAAGTTTGAGTTGTCAATTATACTAAATTACATGATTAAGGGCTATGCAACATGAAGATGAAATAATACTTATGGACATGTTTTCTTGTACATGAAATGACACCCTGAACATAGATTTCTACATAGCTTCTTAACTATGTGATTTAGAGAGTAGAGATATGGACACGACACCTGAAACAACTAGAATTAGAACAACTATACTTGACATGACATGGGTTTCGGGTAAGTTATAATTGAGAGCGCGCGGAAGCGATTGAAGCCATAATTTTGGCCCCTGTCTGGGAGGATGTCCGATTATGGATCCTGAGTTCTTGCTATAATTGACCTTTTTACTCAGCCCAGGATAGCACCATACGGTCCAAGGTGGACTTCACGTTGCACATCGTGCTCTGCTCTTATAAGTCACATCACTAGTTGTTTTGGTTAGTTTCTAGACCCTTAGTGCTACTAAAATTGTGCCAGGTTAGTACTTTTCCTTACAGTTTCCATCCCATGTCTATTAACTCTTGCAATATAAATTAATTAACTGTTTAGTATGGATTAAATCTACTTTATTAATGATGGTTCAATTTTCAGTTGTGCCCACCAGGTGACAAACATCTTGAATATGAGGCTCCACGGTACGAGGAGTCTGGGTTTCATGTTAAGGATGCATATTTTTGAGTCCTTGAGTTGACAAGAGAGTCCTTATCTTTTTCTCTTATTTATTTCCTTTTTAGTATTCTATACTTGAGTGATGTAGTTTTCTTTTTTGCTTTAGACAATGTACTTCTTTGAAGGATGTAATAAAAGGGTATTTCCACTTTAGTTATGAATATTTATTGTTTATTTCTATATTGACTTCACTGATAACTGCAAGACCTGCAAAAATCATTATGAGTTTGATGGCACCCAGGTCTGGGGTGTTACAGCTAAGCAGGCTTGGATCGACCATAAGGTTGGGGACTACTCCCCTAGCGGGCCGACCAAAAACTCAGTTCAACCATAAGGCTGGGGCCACTCCCCTAGCAGGCTGACCGAAAATTTGGATATGCCATAAAGCTTAGGGACACTCAACCAGCAAGCCGACTGAAAACTTGGATCAATCGTAAGGCTGAGGGCCACTCCCCCAGCGGGCTGACCAGGCTTGAATCAGTCATAAGGGTGGGAGCCACTCCCACAGCAGGCCAACCAAAAACTCGATTCAACTGTGAGGCTGTGGACCACTCCCCCAGCAAGCTGACCTAAAGTTTTGATCATCCATAAGGCTAGGGACACTCCCCCAGCTAGCCGTCCAAAATCTTGGATCAACCGTAAGGCTGGGGGCCACTCCCCCAATGGGCTGACAAAGCTTGGATTGGCCGTAAGGATGTGGGCCATTTACCTAGCAAACCAAACAAAAACTCGGTTCAACCATGAGGCTGAGGGCCACTCCCCCAACAAGCTAACCGAAAATTTGGATAGGCCATAAAGCTATGGGCCACTCCCCCAGCAGGCCAACCAAAAACTTGGATCAACCATAAGACTAGGGGCCACTCCCCCAACGGGCTAACCAGACATCGATCGGCCGTAAGGCTAGGGGCCACTCCCCCAGCCGTCGATTGTGTACTTAACAAGGGCACCGACATGGTGAACACAAACTTCATGCACCATGTGCCTCCTATCTTTTAGGGTAAACCCGGGCTATAGAGGGGGCCTATGATGGCACCAACGCCCATTCTCGAGCCACGTGCCGTGACAAGACTCACGTCGCTTACATAAATTCCACCTGAGAAGTGAAATCTTCCATAAACCCCTATAACGACACTACCTAAATGCTAAGGCTTGGGGCCTCCGAGGATTCTACACGGAAAGTGCTGAGCGACAAGATGCATTTTCTTATGAAGAGTCCTTTATTCAAAGGAAAATGTATACAACCAACGCCTATAAAGGCAGAGCTACCGGAGCCGACACTTCAGAGGGTGCCTCTTCAGCCCAGGCAACTTCATCCATGTCCCCTGACAACACTTTGAGCCTGCGAGAACCAACCCCAAGGGTGGGAAACATCCGCATGATCTGCTCTTGGCAGCTGAGGAAACCTGCACGGAACAAGTTCACCATTTTGGGAGCGATGGCTTCCTAATAGTTCATTATAACTTCGGTGACGATCTTCTCAAGGTCAACCTCCCTTAGCTTCGCAATCTGAGCCCGGAGCTCAACCTTTTCCTTCCCCCACTTCTCTCGTCCAATGGCCAGTTCCTCCTCGGCCGCCATCTTCAAAGAGGACAAGACCCGGATGCTCTCTTCGGCAACTCCCTGAGCCACGTCAGCGACTGACCGTGCTACCTTCTCCTTGGCTAGTGCCTTCTCTAGCCTCTCTGCTTTTGATGAGAGGTTGGTGACATGGAGCAATGATGATTTCAACTCTGCATCTGCTTCCTAGGTAGGCTGCTCGGCGATCGTCGCCCTGCGACACTCCCGATCGATGCTCGCCTTCACGTCAGCCACCAGCACCGAGCGCCTCGCAACCTGGTGCCTACCAAACATATCTGTGCAACAAAGAAGTCAGGGGAGTACCACTACAAAGAAGAAGGAAAGAAGGAAGGGAAAACCAACATGTTGGCTCTGCCAGACCAGGCAGCTAGCCAAAATCTCAGAGGAGACCTTCCTTGCGAAAGAACGGTCCCTCAAGAGCACAGAATTCTTGCCAGCCGGGCTACCACTCCGCAATCTGCTAAGACCGACTCGCTGGACCCAACTTGATAGATAGGCATGATGAGTTCGCCTTCAGGACGATCCAGATCGGCAGGAAGGGGCTTATATGCGGGCTGTAACGACCACTTTTCGTTGTACGTTGTTCGTGCACGTGCTTTTGGCCGTGCACGTGTTTATTTTAGACTTTGGTTGTTTGTGAACACTTTAGTGTGATATGCCGTTGTGAACGTCTCTGAGAATATTAAATAGTGGCACTAATTTGGAACGACGTTTCTCGAGTCGTTTTCCCACAATTTAATCTTATTCGATGAGACGTTGCGATTCTCACTTTTGACGGGAGACGTTTCTATTTTTAGTTTCGTCGTCCGATGTCGAAATTGAGATCTGTCTTCTTAGTTAGCTCACTTTCGTCATCACGATCACCCCTATATTTATTTTATAATTTTTGGAGTTTGTTTGACCACTTTTATATTTTTAACAAGGTTTATAATATTTTTAATAATTAATTTTTATATTAATTTCGGCCAAAGAAAATTTATTTGAGTTTAAAACGTTTTAAATAATTTTTGAGCCAATTTCCAGCTCATTTGGACCGCATCAAATCATTGTGTGAGTTGGAGAAGTTGAGATTCAAATTTTTAAATATTTTTGAACTTCTAATCCCATTAGGATTAGCCCTAGACCAAGTCAACCCCTCTACACTATATAAACAACCTCTAGGAAGACCTATTTTCGCAAGAAAATAACCCTAGCCGCTTCCAAAACCCAAAATTGACGTTGCGACGAATCGTCGCAACGTTGCGACGAACTCCCCCGCACCGACCGACGGAATCAGCCCCAAATCCCCGCTCAGACCGATCGCCGCACCCGCACCCAGCCGCTGCATCGCAACCCCGCACCAAGCCGTGTCCGACCGAGTGATTCTCTCGGTCAGACCGATAGCCGCCCCCGCTCACGCCCGCTTCTCCGCACCGCACCAAGCCCCGCACCAAGCCCGCTCCGTTCGCCCGCTCCGCACCGTGTCCGACCGAAGCGATCCCCCGCTCACGCCCGCATCGCCGCTTCGTTGCAACGTTGCAACGTTGCAACGACCCGCCCAAGCGCCCGACCGAGATGACCGACCGCACCGACCGAGAGGCCGCCCGCACCCGCTGCTGAGCCCGCTCCGCAGCGCTGCACAGCGCCGTGCGCTGTGTCTGACCGAGAGATTCTCTCGGTCAGGCTAGTGTCCGACCAAGCGACGTTCGTCGCAACTCTCGCACCGCTTGCCACCGTGGGCCCCCCAAGTTCTCCAGAGGTATTGTGGGTCCCCTATTGGTCCCTAGGACTACTGTGGGCCCCACCTAGGCGCTTTCTCTCCGACGATTTGCCGTGTACGACGTTGCGACACGTCGTAGCCCGTCATCACACGTGCTAGCTCTGGAATCTGGAACCGTTGCTCCGGTTGATGCTCTGAAATTTCCAGCGAGGAATCTATATTGGAATCTGGACTTGGAGCGCGTTCTTCTATTCCAACCACTGGCGTCGCTACCCGACGCCGGTGTAGCTTTCGCGTCGTGTTGAGGTAACGCTTTGCTCCCTTGGACCCCCAAACCCAATGCATGCTAAGCAAGACTAAAATCAGTATTTTTAAAGTATTTTAAATGTTTTAGAATTCACTAATCAAGATTAATAAAACGGATGTAGGCCGGGGGACTTGTGCATGTAGGATAATTGTGATTTTGGACTCTCTTGGACGGTGTTTCTCAGACGTCGTACTTGCAGGCAAGTGAAACTTGCCAACTCTTGTGTAGGGCCATGTTTTTAGGCAACTTCCTTGTTTTCAGCGTAAAAGAGACTAGTCAGTGAAATGATAGCTGGCTAGACGCCTGTTTGATCTAGTTTGACAACGAAACTAGATCCGTCACCTAAATTGATCTAGCTTGACAACGAAGCTAGATCCAACCCTTAAACTTGTTCATGCATCTGTATCTGTCACGTTTAAATTCCTTAACTGTACGCACTTTTAACTGCCATGCATTGCATTCTACATTTCATCCAAGTTGATTGTTGCATTCGTGGCACACGCTACAATATTTGTACTTGTACTCCTTGAATACTACTTCCTGGGAACGGGCCTCATGTGTTGGTCAAAAGCCAATGCCCGGTTTCCTTGTCCGGCTAGGTGCACCCCTATGCCATACTTGTTAAAACCACTTCCTGGCTCGTGATCCAGAAGCGAGCATTACCGTTCCGGGGTAAGGCCCTGGCTCGATACACGTGGAGGGGTAGGGATAAACGATCACCTGAGCTTAGGAGTGGCCCGATCAGCCACTCTAGCCAGAAGGCGGAATCTCTGTGCACGAGGTGCTTACTTTACTTGTCTTGCACTAGTGAGTGTTATTTGTATAATTTGTCATCCATGCCATGTTTAAATGCCATGCTCGTACTTTACTTTACTTGTTGCACTCATACTTTAAACTGCCATGCCATTGCATTCATGCTAGAACTGCTAGGTTGCTTCACCTACTTTCAGTTTCCTTGCACAAGTCTCTTGTAGACTTGCTGACATGTGCCCCTTGCTCTTTTGGGTGTCACATGTTAGACCCTGAGCCAGAGACCGTTGCTAAGTACGTGGCGTTTTGCTGACGCTGAGCCTGAGTCCATGTCTGCCCAGGAGGAGTTTTGTGGACATCGGTGACCATTCTTGGTGACTTTGCTGAGCTTTCTTTTGTTTTAGGTTTTGTTGTTAGTTGTCGGTGCGTGGCACCTTTGTTTTGTACGTTGTACTTTTGTTGGCCATGTTTGGGCCTTTAGACTCTTTTTCTTTTAGCCTGGTGGCTTTTTCTGTGATGTTGAAACTCATTTTATGGATATTCTGAGATATCTCTGTTGTCTCATTTCATTATTATTATCTTGTTTCGTTCGCGTTGCAAGGACCTGCAGTTTTAAAGTTGATTGACGCTTATCAGACTTGCAGCTTTGTAGCTTCAAGTCTGAGCGGACCTTCTCACGCTTCGCCTCCATATTTTTGGGAAGCGGGGCGTGACAGGTTTTATTGGTGGCACATGCAAGTCCAGTCTTGCAATTGCGAATTAACGGAACAACGATAATAACAGAATGTCCATTAAATAAATTGCAACATCCGAGTCAGAAGCCCTGAGTCTAGTTGTTTCTTATGACACTAGGTGGTAAGAAGACTTAGCTAGACGTCTGTGCTTGCTAGCTAGAGGCCCCTGATTGTTAGTTAGACTCCCTGTCAGCAATTGATTTAGTCGTCGTAGGAGTTACCTTAGTGGTCCTTGTCTACCTCTGACCATATTAGACTTCTAGAATTTCCTTCAGTCGTTCGTTTGGGTCCATCGATTTCGGGCCAAGTTGAGCGCATTTCATTACCGTCTAGCTCCTTAGAAGGTCTTAGCGCTTAGTTCTTGGTCCTTAGTTGATCGACCGTAGGAGTTTCCCCGTAGATTCTCCTGATTCATATCCTAGGCGTATGTATGTTCTGATCATCTGACCAATTTCCTTGCCTCGATTCACGAGATCGCCTCATGACGATCGTCGTCAATTTTCGAGCCTCTCCATTACAAACCTTGAAATCTCCTGAAAGTATTTTTCGATTTCCTCTTTCCCTAAGTTTAAATTTGTTCAAAATTTTTATATAAATATACTTATCCTTGTACTCCTTCGTTGATTTAAACTCTTAAAACTTTTGGCGAAAATTTTTGAATACTATCTTATTATATTTTTTCAGCCTACACTTTTGTACCTATGAAAATACCTTGTCCCTTCATATATTAATTTTGTTTTAAACCGTACTTTTATTTTGCCCATTTCGATTTATAATTATCCTCCCTGAATTATGCCATTCATATACTTTTCAAGTCACATGGAAATTTCAGCTTTTAGCCAGTCGGTTTTATGCTCATCGTTTTCGCCATTTCAAAATTTTAAAAATTACTATTCCTGGCCCAGACTTCCCATAGTTTGGTTTTAAAGCTTTACTACAGTTTTTGATAATTTCACTACTAAGTCATTATTATCTTTCCGTTCACCATACATACTTTTAGAATAATTTCTAAACCAAATTGAATTTCAATTATTTTTATACCCGTACCCCGGCTCGTTGTGCTTGTACGCTAAGAGCTTAGTGTAACCAGTTTTATTTCGACGAATCCTGATTTCTCTAAGAGAAGTTTCAATATTGATTTTCCATAGCCTAAAAGTTTTGAAAGCATTTAACATGAGTTTACATTCTTCCGTTACTTGATTTCATTCTTTGACTTTCAAAACGTTTGACAACATTATATTAAATTACTGACGTATAAAATTTTCTAAACCACGTCCTTAATATTCGTGTAAATGATGTTACTTCCTTTATAACGATTTTATATAAATCAATAGACCATTTTTCCCTTATTATGAATATTCGACTCAAACTTATTTGAACAACTCGTTTTATCGATCTCCAAATATTTCTTTACAGGCGAGGATTTTAACTTTTGAAGGACGACAGTTTTCAAACTCCACGTATTTTAGCTTATGCTATTTACCCTATTTTCTTTTCTGTATCCTATTTAAGCATCACTACATCTCCCTTTCCCTCAACCTAAACATTCACCAGTGAATCACAGTTTTCCCTAACCAAGCTGTCTCCTTGTAATCATCCTATCCGAACTCGTACTTATCGATCCTTCCCTCGTCACGCTTTCGACCTCCCTATTGCTTAGGCTTTAGTGCCCGTCAATGTCTGTGTCAACTCTAAGTTGTTAGTAGACCTTGGACCTTGTGAGGTAGTCGTAGTGCACGTACCTAGGTTGTGTCCGTGGGTTGTATGAGGCTACTCCCCCATAGTATAATGATGCTTGCCTATTGTGTACGTATATGAATATATATACGCGGAGTTACTCGTGATATTATGAAGTTGTTTGTGTGTTATTATTTATAGATTTGTATGTGGTTAGCTATACCATACTAGGGATGCCTGTGTATATAAGAGTTAGCGTTGGAATATCTAATGGAGTGTATGTAGTTAGAGATACTTGTAATGGTTGAAATAAAATGATTGGTACAGCTATGTGTATGCTAGGTGTGATGATAATAGGTGTACATATAGATAAGTGAGTAGGCCTATTGAGTGACCTATATGTTAGTACGTGTGAGTATGTGCTCGTGGGTAGATATGTATTGTGCTTCGACGTATGTAGTTATGTTTCGTTGCATGAGTATATAAGTGATATACATATGGTAGTAGGATTATAATTTTGAATGGTATTGCTTGCTTTTACGGGATGTTGCATGCGTGCGTACCGTGAGGTATACACGACTATTGCACATCTTAATTATGTATGTGTGGATGTGTTAGTATACTAATTATAGGTAGTAGGCTATGGTGTGAATATACATACATTACTTATGTGTGACTATACGGTGAATGTTTGTACTAGGGAGGGTATTATAAATATGTGGGTGCTGATGTCTGTAATGTTATTATTATGGTATATAAATTGATTAACTATGTGGGTGTTATCTGACTAAATATTAAGTGTGATTGACCTATGGTATGTATATGGTAGTATTGGTAGACGTATAAATATTGGAGTGGTATAGGTATGAATGCCGTGTTACGTATATAGAATATTCTGATATGTGTACTGAGTCTCACTCAAGCTTGAGTGGGTATACTCTAAGTATATTGAATGTATGTTTGTAGTTTGAATATAGCAATGTTTGATGTATGTATAGTGATAGAAGTGTTTGTACCTGGTTGTGTTACACACATGATTGTGGGTCGCTACACCAGTATATAGTTATAGGTGTTGGTCTTGTGGTATAGTTAATTACTAAGGACTTGCTCGTGTGAACGTATGTGTACTAGCTAAAACTAGGTGTGTAGGTGTGCTAGTTATATAATGATATGATTGGTATACATGAATGAAAAGTTAGCGTGTATGGGTGTGCACCATGCACGGGTAAGTATGTGCTTAGTTATAGGTATTGATGACTATGGTATATGTGGCGTGTCGTAAATACAGTTATAGGACCGTATGTGATGTGAATACGTGGTGAACTATTTGCATGTATTTGAATGACCATACATTGTGAGAATATGGTAGTAGTGAATATATATTAGATATAGTGAAACTGGATTTAATTATGGTATGGTGTGACTACCTATGTTGATGTGTTTAGTATAGGATGTATACTAGGAAATATTAGGGAGTCGTATACCCATGTTGTTAGTGCATAGGTAGCTACCTATACGTAGAGCAATGATTGTATTTGCTAGGTGTGAGACTATCCTTATATGAGTATCTGAACTATTGTTTTGTACTAGGTAAGTAGTGGTTATATAAGGGATGTACGTATATGTATATGATTGAAATACATGTATGAAATTGACTGACTATAATAGGTATAAGTGTATGACGTACGTGAATGTATATATATACGTGTTGGTAGTGATAATGTTTGACTACCTAGTGCATATATAAGCACTTGTAATGGCTATACCTGGTTTGAATTATAATGTGACACGATCGGGGTAGTTACTAGAGTGACTAGATATATTAGAAAGTCCGAGGACAGACTTTATTCTAAGGTGGGGAGGATGTAACGACCACTTTTCGTTGTACGTTGTTCGTGCACGTGCTTTTGGCCGTGCACGTGTTTATTTTAGACTTTGGTTGTTTGTGAACACTTTAGTGTGATATGCCGTTGTGAACGTCTCTGAGAATATTAAATAGTGGCACTAATTTGGAACGACGTTTCTCGAGTCGTTTTCCCACAATTTAATCTTATTCTGAGACGTTGCGATTCTCACTTTTGACGGGAGACGTTTCTATTTTTAGTTTCATCGTCCAATGTCGAAATTGAGATCCGTCTTCTTAGTTAGCTCACTTTCGTCATCACGATCACCTTATATTTATTTTATAATTTTTTGGAGTTTGTTTGACCACTTTTATATTTTTAACAAGGTTTATAATATTTTTAATAATTAATTTTTATATTAATTTCGGCCAAAGAAAAATTATTTGAGTTTAAAACATTTTAAATAATTTTTGAGCCAATTTCCAGCTCATTTGGACCGCATCAAATCCTTGTGTGAGTTGGAGAAGTTGAGATTCAAATTTTTAAATATTTTTGAACTTCTAATCCCATTAGGATTAGCCCTAGACCAAGTCAACCCCTCTACACTATATAAACAACCTCTAGGAAGACCTATTTTCGCAAGAAAATAACCCTAGCCGCTTCCAAAACCCAAAATTGACGTTGCGACGAATCGTCGCAACGTTGCGACGAACTCCCCCGCACCGACCGACGAAATCAGCCCCAAATCACCGCTCAGACCGATCGCCGCACCCGCACCCAGCCGCTGCGTCGCAACCCCGCACCAAGCCGTGTCCGACCGAGTGATTCTCTCGGTCAGACCGATAGCCGCCCCCGCTCACGCTCGCTTCTCCGCACCGCACCAAGCCCCGCACCAAGCCCGCTCCGTTCGCCCGCTCCGCACCGTGTCCGACCAAGCGCTCCCCCGCTCATGCCCGCATCGCCGCTTCATTGCAACGTTGCAACGTTGCAACGACCCGCCCAAGCGCCCGACCGAGACGACCGACCGCACCGACCGAGAGGCCGCCCGCACCCGCTGCTGAGCCCGCTCCGCAGCACTGCATAGCGCCGTGAGCTGTGTCTGACCGAGAGATTCTCTCGGTCAGGCTAGTGTCCGACCGAGCGACGTTCGTCGCAACATCGCAACTCTCGCATCGCTTGCCACCGTGGGCCCCCCAAGTTCTCCAGAGGTATTGTGTGTCCCCTATTGGTCCCTAGGACTACTGTGGGCCCCACCTAGGTGCTTTCTCTCCGACGATTTGCCGCGTACGACGTTGCGACACGTCGTAGCCCGTCGTCTCACGTGCTAGCTCTGGAATCTAGAACCGTTGCTCCGGTTGATGCTCTGAACTTTCCAGCGAGGAATCTATATTGGAATCTGGACTTGGAGCGCGTTCTTCTATTCCAACCCCTGGCGTCGCTACCCGACGCCGGTGTAGCTTTCGCGTCGTGTTGAGGTAACGCTTTGCTCCCTAGGACCCCCAAACCCAATGCATGCTAAGCAAGACTAAAATCAGTATTTTTAAAGTATTTTAAATGTTTTAGAATTCACTAATCAAGATTAATAAAACGGATGTAGACCGGTGGACTTGTGCACGTAGGATAATTGTGATTTTGGACTCTCTTGGACGGTGTTTCTCAGACGTCGTACTTGCAGGCAAGTGAAACTTGCCAACTCTTGTGTAGGGCCATGTTTTTAGACCACTTCTTTGTTTTCAGCGTAAAAGAGACTAGTCAGTGAAATGATAGCTGGCTAGACGCCTGTTTGATCTAGTTTGACAACGAAACTAGATCCGTCACCTAAATTGATCTAGCTTGACAACGAAGCTAGATCCAACCCTTAAACTTGTTCATGCATCTGTATCTGTCACGTTTAAATTCCTTAACTGTACGCACTTTTAACTACCATGCATTGCATTCTACATGTCATCCAAGTTGATTGTTGCATTCGTGGCACACGCTACAATATTTGTACTTGTACTCCTTGAATACTACTTCCTGGGAACGGGCCTCATGTGTTGGTCAAAAGCCAATGCCCGATTTCCTTGTCCGACTAGGTGCACCACTATGCCATACTTGTTAAAAATACTTCCTGGCTCGTGATCCAGAAGCGAGCATTACCGTTCGGGGGTAAGGCCCTGGCTCGATACACGTGGAGGGGTAGGGATAAACGATCACCTGAGCTTAGGAGTGGCCCGATCAGCCACTTTAGCCAGAAGGCGGAATCTCTGTGCACGAGGTGCTTACTTTACTTGTCTTGCACTAGTGAGTGTTATTTGTATAATTTGTCATCCATGCCATGTTTAAATGCCATGCTCGTACTTTACTTTACTTGTTGCACTCATACTTTAAACTGCCATGCCATTGCATTCATGCTAGAACTGCTAGGTGACGTGCGTTTATATTTCATATATTTGCGCGCGTTTTCTTCCGTGTTTCTCCGTATATTCCGCCGTCTTTTATTTGTTTTCTTGTATTTTCTTGTTTTCTTTCACTTTTCCGTGTTTTTGGTATTTTGCAGGAATTTCTAGCGTTTTGGACATAAAAACGACGATATCACAAGTCCCCGGTGCAACAGGAGGAGTCACACGTGACCCAGGGGGTCAAACGACGATGATTGCATCATTCAGCCCATCACCCGATCGGTTGAACAAAGTCAACCGATCGGGTGATGCACGCGTGCACCACCCGGTCTCAGCTAGAGCTCAAGCGGAGGTCACCCGACCGGTTCTCAGGCCGGTTCATTGCGGCCGTTTCTCTGTCTTTTCGAGCCAAATGCCAACCGATCGGGTGACTCTCACCCGATCGGTTCATCTGTAGCTGATTCTGAGGATCCAAGACACGGGCATCCAACCGACCTCTTCACCTGATGGCGCCATGATCCAACCGGTCACCCCAAGAACTCAACCGACCGGTTCAACCGACCGGTGAAGCTTCGCCGTTTTCTGTTCTTTATTTGTAACAGATCACCCGATCGGTTGACTTGTCAATCGATCGGGTGGCGTTTTTCCTGTGGTTTTGGACCCGATCCGTTAGGGCTCGGAATGGGGGCTATAAATACCCAATGCTGGCCGACTTTTAGGGCAGCTTCTTTTTAGTTCTTCTCAGTTTTTCTAGGGCTTTTTGCCCCTTTCTCTTGTAAGTTTAGATTAGGTTAGATTAGCCTTTCTATTGTAATAAATCTTGTATTGGATTGAAGATTCAAACTCAAGATAAGTATTTTCTTCTCTTTTTCTCCATTGTTTGTATTGTGTTTATTTTGCTTGATGGTGAAAGTGTATATGTCTTTTGTGCTGTTTGTTTATATGTTATTCACCATTGAGTAGTTTTGATGAACCCTAATACGGGTTAGGGTAGGATTGATGCTTGGGTTGTTTCATTAGACTTGATTGCATGGCACGTGTTCGATGAAATGTGTCAATGGGGATTTCTAGCAATCTGGGTCCAATTCGTACGACGACACACTAGATGTGTTGGGGATTGGGGTCCGGTGCTTGTCCTGTCAAGATCCGCTTCGATGTATTGCTAGAAATCACATTTGACCTATTTGGCCATTAGGGTTACGCGGGGGTGTTTCATTGTCATTGGCGGGAGAAAGACCGCCTCTGACCGTCGGGCCAAGGGGGAATAAACTTGGCGGTTGACTCCCTAGCCATAGCTCACGCCCCGAGCGTTGACATCGAGTCCTCGTGCGCGGGAGCGGCTTGGACGAAGTGTTGGGAGATATCATTGTGACCTTAATGCTCCCGGTTTCGGAAGGTGTTAATGGACATGGGAATGCCCACCGTCCGGAACCGGGTAGGCCTATCGTGCTTGGCACCGACCGGAATATCGGGCCATGGACGCTAGGTACCACCTTTTGGGGCAATGTCTCACCCTGGGTCAAGTCAAATGCCAAGTGTCATGAGTGCTCTAGCCCGTGTTAGCGGGGATTCATTTCGTGTCTTTTTCATTTCTTTCTTTTATTTCTACACTTCCACCCATATCATCCGCGTAGCTAGCACACGACCTAGGCGAGGCTAGTAGCCACTCAAGCCATCCACCTCCCTGTGTTCGATATACCTGCACCCTACACTAACCGTGCACTTGCGGTAAAACGACACCGTGCCCATACCGTAAACGGGGCGCCGGTCAAGTTTTTGGCGCCGTTGCTGGGGACACTTGCGGTAGAACTGCTAGGTTGCTTCACCTACTTTCAGTTTCCTTGCACAAGTCTCTTGTAGACTTGCTGACATGTGCCCCTTGCTCTTTTGGGTGTCACATGTTAGACCCTGAGCCAGAGACAGTTGCTGAGTACGTGGCATTTTGCTGACGCTGAGCCTGAGTCCATGTCTGCCCAGGAGGAGTTTTGTGGACATCGGTGACCATTCTTGGTGACTTTGCTGAGCTTTCTTTTGTTTTAGGTTTTGTTGTTAGTTGTCGGTGTGTGGCACCTTTGTTTTGTACGTTGTACTTTTGTTGGCCATGTTTGGGCCTTTAGACTCTTTTTCTTTTAGCCTGGTGGCTTTTTCTGTGATGTTGAAACTCATTTTATGGATATTCTGAGATATCTCTGTTGTCTCATTTCATTATTATTATCTTGTTTCGTTCGCGTTGCAAGGACCTGCAGTTTTAAAGTTGATTGACGCTTATCGGACTTGCATCTTTGTAGCTTCAAGTCTGAGCGGACCTTCTCACGCTTCGCCTCCATATTTTTGGGAAGCGGGGCGTGACACGGGCAGTATCCGAGCCTGCTCTTGCTCGAAAGAAGTCAACTCGATCGGCTTAGAAGGGACAAGACCCCAAGGGCCAGGAGTCAACCAACTCGGGGACATCAGCCGAGGCCTCAACATTTTGCACCGGAGCCGAGGTCAGAGGCTCAACCTTGTCCTCTTTCCTCCTCTTCTCAGGGACTTCAAAGCATACCGGAGGGTGCTCCTTTCTCTTTTGCGAGCCCTCGTCAACTATGGCCGAGCCTCCCTTGGGCCTTGCCAAATCCTCACCGGCTAACGATGACCTCTCAACCATCTGGACTGGCTCTTCTGCAACTGAAAGAGGACTTTGTGTGGCTACGGCCGAGAAATCACCACCCAGACTCAGCCTCTTGATCGCCTGGACCAACCCTTGCTCCTATTCGCTCATAAGGTTACAGATCGACCGTCCGGACATGCTGCATCCAGTTTTCTTGAAGCCAAGGCGGATGAGCTTAGTCATATTTAGAGGCTTGTTGAACTCCTGACCGACCATCTATGCAAAGAAGAGAAGAGCAGGGTGAGCCGAGATAGGAACGAGATCAAAATACTGACCTTACCTGGAGCCCACAGAATTCTCTTCAGCAGTTGGTCGTCTAGCAGGACTTAGAACGACCTCTCTTCGACTTGCAGGGCCCGTAAAAAGTTAGCAAATTTAGACTCCACCTCACAAAGATTCAACTCCAATGATTTAGAGACATCGAAACGACCGTAACAAGTGAGGAATAGTGCTTCCCCGGGGAAGGTGACAAACACGAAGCATTCCATCTAATCACAGATGTTATCGGAGAGGTCAAGGAAGAGGTTCTTGACCCTCCTGGCGGAGATATGATGCCACACGCCTGGAGGGGGAAGCCTCACTTGGAAGAAGAAAAGAAAGAGCGGCAAGGTCAGCTCTACCCCGTGTAGCAGGCAAAGCATGATGAAGCCAACCAAATGAGAAATAGGATTGGGTGTTAATTAACAAAGTGAAAGCTCCAGAGGGCACAAGATTTCGAGAACGAAAGGATGGAGGAGGAAATGAAGCCAGTACTGAAACATCTTTGAATAGACCCTGACTTCGCACTTTCGAGGGGAACAAATCCTCTCGTCATATAAGGGGACCCGAACATCATAAGGATAAGAGAAGTATTTGGCCAGGATCTTATCCACCACAGAGTAAGGGACATAAGAGGTAGCACTTCGGACCTCCAAAGGCACGGAGGGCCCATCATCCCCTAATGGGCCCCTCGAAGAGCTGACGAGCCAGCCTTTTCCCTTGGCAGAAGCTTCCTCAGACCCTAGGGGTTGAGCAGCCCTCGGTAATGGCCCGACATCTCCAGAGGCCAGCTCTTCCCTGATTCTCAACATGTTGACCAAACGACAAGGAGAGAAACATTAACAGAGGAGGGGAATTATGTTGCTCAGACAGAGTCGAAATCACGCAAGGGGGTAGGGTGGATGTGGAAATATTTGAATGCAAAGTGATAGCCCTGCTTCTTCCTCCAAATTCCTACCTTATGTGAGTGGCTGCATCAATCCTGACCACACAATATGGAATACATGTTGACATCTGGTAACACCAACCCTTCAAATTCAGTACCATTTTAGCGCCCACTTCCTAGGGCATGGAACTTTGGCAGCCAACATTAAATGCGTCATCTCGACTGCTGTGCCAACCCAATCCCTACATGCTACATCCCCCAACCAATATGGAATACATGTTGACCGCCCAATATGGAATACATTCGCCATCTCTGACCGCCCAATATGGAATACATGTTGACATCTGGTAACACTGACCCTTCAAATTCAGTACCATTTTAGCGCCCACTTCCTAGGGCATAGAGCTCTTGGCGGCCAACATTAAATGTGCCATCTCGACTGCCGTGCCAGTCCAATACCTACATGCTACATCCCCCAACCTTAACCACCATGGTTTAACTCGGGCAATGGGGGCCATTGATACAACCCTCTGTGGGCCCAAAGGCTGTCGAGCTGACAGCGACTAGCTGTTTGGCCAAGTACGGCCCAGTACTCGGGCCCAGGAACCCTCACGTGCAAGTCGCCCTCCCCTCATTCATGACAACGGCCTGATTGACAGCCAGGCTCCCACGATTAGAGGATCTGTTTCTCAATCCAAGCAGTCAATGATTGCCCATTAACCCACCATCAATACATACATCACGAGGAGAGCGTTGACAAAATGCTCGCCTACAAATAGCCCAATGAAGAGGTAGCTAAGGACGCATCTCGGATATCTGACACTCAGGAACTCCTATACTCGCAAGATCTGCTCCATCAAATATATTTCTTTCTCCATATAACTCAGTCTGAGAACTAGTGAACGACCTGTCGGAATCAGTTTTACCGAGCATTCTTTATTCACGACTTGACTTAAGCATCGGAGTGGATTTGGTCGGAACCCAGATCCGGCCCCCCTGACGAGCTTCTTGTCTTGCAGATCGCTGAAGAGATCGTTCGGATGAAGCTCTGCTCGGCATCCAATGCTTGGCCCGGAGCTCGCTTTTCCCAGAGTTAGCTCGATCGACGTCCCGAAGGTCGGCCTCTTCTACCACGTCAGCTACACCCTTCAGACTTATTTTCATCAATATCTGTGGTGAGAAAACACCCTAACACAACATCACTACAATTATATGAAAATAAAAGATACATCGTTTATATCAATTGCAACAATATGAACTTAATTGATGTCAGTAATCGTCAACGTCCTTGTCTAAGATATTTTTCATCCAAATCGTGAGCCTTGACACATCATCAAATGCTTCATAATAGCTACACAAATCATATTTGTACAGGCACAGTGTTTGATCATTATCAAAACATATATCGTGGTAATCCAATATCCAACAACCATCGATGGCTTTGCATCGTTGATGATGATCTTGCCATGTCATGGTATCCTATTGGCCTTTGGTTAGGTCCGAAAGATGGTTTCTTCGGTTTTTTTAAGAACCAAGAATTCATAACACTTCACGCCTACATCACAACTCTTTATGATGAGTTCCTCTCACGGCCAAAACAATCACAATTTTTCGTGATTACTTGATCAATGTATATACATGTAGTTTTCTATTCATTTATCAATTAAGTAAATCATTTATGATAGACCCAAATGTATATTGCAAATTGGGGGAGGTTTCATCTTGAATCATAAACCCATTTTGTCTCCAAAATTGGGGAGGAAAGTCCTGCAAGAAAGGAGGAGGAAAGAGAAAGCAACTGCCGTCTTCAATAAAATATCTTTATCTGATCCTTCTGTCATGAACGTGGAAAGGACTACGTGTGGATATCCTGATAATTTAATGCCACTTTCATGTCAGAAACCACTAGGTAAGTAGGGAAAACTTGTACTTCATCATCAGTTTGATGGGAAAAACAGATGGCTTGAGCGGCTTGATCTCAACATATATACGTTGTCTCTTCTTATCATCTATTATAACCACAACTACCTTCGTACCAATTTCCTCTATATGTAGGCTCATGTCATTCTTTCCACTCTTTTTTTTTTTTTGAAAAAAGAAAAACTCCTAAAATGGCAGTGTGCCCCTAAACCATTCCTGTTGGCCGTTCACAGCAATCCCAATGGCTTCCAATTGGAAATGAGAAGCAACCACCCACTCAAAACAACCAACATTTGACTTGGCCAACTTCCCTCCAAAGAAAAAAAACAATCAAAAGACCAACAATCAACCCTCAATCCTTTTGCCCACCCCTTGTCTTGCAACAAGAAGGCCGGCCACCTTCCTCCCCCCAAACACTCCAAAAACCCATGGCACGCTCCTCATCATACCGTAATCATTCATTCAGAAAAAAATATAAATAAAAATATAATGACTTCTCCCAGAGGGTGGTGGCGCCGGGCGGCGGAGGCGATCAAGGACAGGCGCAGCATTTGCCTGACGATGGTATCATTCTCCCGGCACGGCGGGCTCCGCAGCTCGGAGATAGAGGCCGCCGTCATCCGCGCCACCAGCCACAGCGACCGCTCCGTCGACTACAAGAACGCCCGGCGCATCTTCGCCCTGGCCCGCGACTCCCCCTCCTTCATGTCCCCCCTCATGCGCGCCGTCGCCCGCCGCGCCGACCGCACCCGCTCCTGGCCAGTCGCCCTCAAGTGCCTCCTCCTCACCCACGGCCTCCTCCTCGTCCCGTCCGACTCCGGCGCTTCCTGCAAAGGCCGGCTTCCTTTCGACCTCTCCGACTTCCACGACCGCGACTCGTCAAACAACTCGTGGGGGTTCTCGGCCTTGGTCCGGGCTTACTTCCATTTCCTCGACAACCGGGCCATGCTCCTGTCGGTGAGCCGCGACGACGACGACGACGATTGCGGCATGAGTCGGGTCGACAGGCTGCAGACGCTCCTCGATCTCTTGATGCGGATTAGGCCGTGCGCGGACGGGATGGACGCCGGGTTGGTCCTCGAGGCCATGGACTGCGCCGTCATCGAGATCTTCGAGGTGTACAGCGGCATCTGCAACGGGGTCGCGTCCTTCCTCCTGGGCGTCTTCGGGTCGAGTTCCAAGGCGGAGGAGGGAGGAGAGGAGAGGAAGCGGAAAGGGTTGATGGCGATAAGAGTGCTGAAGAGGGCAAGCGAGCAGAGCTGGCGGCTAACCAAGTACTTCGAGGCCTGTAGGTCGTTGGGAGTTTTGAACGCGGCCGAGTTCCCGCCGGTGGACAGGGTCCCCGACGAGGACATTGCGGACTTGGAGAGGCTCGTGCACTGCGGTGTCCCGCAAGGGGACGAGAGGGAGGAGGAGCCGGCGGCGATGATGGGCGACTTGATTCAGCTGGATGAGGAGGAGGAGATTGGCTCGGCCCATCCGAAGTTGGAGGTGGTGATCACCAAGGATTGGGTGGTCTTCGAAGATGAGTTCAGATACCACGGGAACCCGTTCTTGTGCTCGCCCGCGGCCGACCGGCAATGGGCGTCGATGGTGCACTGCAACGTTAGCGCGCCGTGGAGTGAGAATTTGATAGAGCTCACGTGAATCGTGTGTTCTTGTTTTTTTGACAGTGCCTGCGATGCGAGTTGTGACTGTTAATGTAATGGAGTTCAGATTCAATCAGACATAAGGACAAACATATGCCGCGGCCGATGTACATAATCTCTGCATTGAGCCAAAATATTCATAGCTAGCTGTTTGCAGAGGGGACGTTGGTACATTTACTCTCCTTCAAACCAAATCTGGAACTGTCGGAGACAGCTACCGTGCAATCCGGTCTCTTCGTCAAAATTAGGTCTCTAAGTCTTCTATGATATAGATATCTGTCAAACCCTAATTACACCTTAATATCGTGAGTCTTATACGTGATACTATAGTCAGGGATGGGTCGAACTTTTTACACTAACAAGTTTATCCATTCTACCTTGGCCAAAAATTTATTATGTATCCATACTATCTCCACGCGACACTAACCTACCATACTGGAAGAGACGAATCTCATGTTCATTGCCACCTCCCGTCGCACACTTTGGACTATACACAGCGAGTACCTAGCAATGGTCGCATTTGTTATTGGTCCGTCAAACCCAAAGCATAGATCGGTACATAGTAGTCTATCTGGAATATCAATGTCACGTTTTGATATTCTTACCAGCGAATGCCCGTGCCCGGAGGGCACGGCGAAGGTCGTATCCCGGGTGCGAAACCGAGGGGACAGCCGGTTCACTGGTGAAATGGCGACGGGGACATTCGTCTCCCGGGTGCGAAACCGAGGGGACAGCCGGTTCACTGGTGAAATGGCGACGGGGACATTCGTCTCCCGAGCGCAAGAACGACGGGGACAATCATCTCTCGGACGCAATACCGACGGCGAAAAGAAACCCCGGGTCAGTCGTCGCGGGTGCACAAAAGCAGGAAATAAAGCGCAAAAAACACGGGTGCAAAGCGGAAAAAGAGCGATTGCAAATCTGAAAATAGGGGGGAGATGATGGGTCTTTGGGTTTTATGAAAAAACAATGGCAAACTTGCAAATAAGGGGAATGTGGTAGGCTTTTGTTTCGGGGTTCCACCAAAGCACCCAACTCCACACCCAACCACTCACCCGCACTTCATTGGGCCCCCACTCTCCTAAACATTTTGTCCTAGTCAAATGGTGATGCCATGTAGGACAAAGATTCAAAAAAAGTCCTCGTTTGTATAATAGATGATCATGAACATTTTATTTGTGCTTAAGCGGATCCATTAATTAGGTCTCATTATTATGATTTCATCATGATCCTACATCCTCACACAATCAAAGGACTTTATATATGTAATTTCATAACTATATAAACATAAACTCAAAATGTATCAAGGAATCACATAGATAAAGATGTACCAAATAGCTTACTCTTATTTTTAACAAGATGTATCGATTACAATAATTGACGAAAAGGCATATGTAGATGACACTTCAACTGGGGCCCGGTAGTGGGGCCCAGCTGAGCTAGAAAAGTGAGACCCGTCATGAACCATCAGCAATCCACAAAGAACACGCAACCTGGACCTAATGGGTCAGTCCAACCTGACCCCCACATCAACATGGGTCAACAGGAACGACCCCATCGAGATCGGCTCCCTCAGCAGCATAGTTCAGCATGGACGACCCCTTGAAGTCAGCTCCCTTAGCAGCATAACTTAGCACAAACGACGTCGTGAGGTCGTCTCTCTCAGCAACACAAATATACGAGGACGACCTCCATGAAGGTTGGCCCCCTCAGCAACATAGCTCTATCAGGACGACTTCGACAAGATCGTTCTCTCGTTATTAACTACATGCGACACTAACCTACCATACTAGAGGAGACGAATCTCATGTTCACTGCCACCTCCCGTCGCACACTGATGTGTCCATATTTTCTATACTTTTATCCCATCGTTTCATGCCATTTTAGTCACTCGAAACTCATTTTTATCGCTATATGGATCGTTTATCGAATTATATGAGTCTCGGAGCTTTTATTTCATTTTCATGAGTTTCGAAGCGATTTGGAGCAAAATGGAGTTATGGACACATCTGAGACGACCGGAGCATCAATGGTATAGCTTGCTAGGTGCTTGCCAAAATGGAGAAGAGAATTTGATGAGAAGAATGGGAGGAACGGAGAAGAGATCCAGAAGAATAAAGAAGAAGCCCTTGGCAGCATTTCAGACCACTCGGTCCGAGTGGCAATCCCACTCAGTCTGAGTGGGTATGGCGAGAAGACGGAGCATCGACACTAGCAGCTCCATGATATAAAAGACCACTCGGTCCGAGTAGCAATCCCACTCGGTCCGAATGGTATGGTGGAAAGGATAGCCGCAGCCACTTAGCCGTTTATCGAGCCTTGAAGTTCACTCGACCGAGTAGCTTCGCTACTCGACCGAGTAAAATTATCGACAGAACGACATTTTCAAAGCATTTCCCAGCCCTCTGAGCTCGATTGGGTATACACGCGCACTCGACCGAGTGCCTAGGTGACTCGATCGAGTAAGTAATCAAGTCAGAGCGTCGTTTTTGAGCCAATTTCAACCCGAGTGGCGTTGCCACTCAGTCCGAGCGATACAATTCCAGGTCGAGAGTCTAAAGCATCATATCGCAATCGACGAGGCTTCGATGCTACTCGGACAAGTGCGAAGGCCATTCGATCGAGTGAAATAGCACTCGGTCGAGAGAGGAAAAGCGCCCAGATTTCAGGACAGCCTCTCACTCTTTGAAGATCTACTGTCATTCACTACTGGAAAATTGTGCATTAACCACAGACAAATCCGTGGCTAATACCCTGAAATCCGTGGCTAAAAGCCATTAGCCACGGACTTTTAGAAATTCCGTGGCTAATGTTCCGTGGGAAAAAGTGTAGTTGTTAATGCGAAAAATTTCGTGGCCAAAGGAAGAAATTCCGTGGTAGAAACATTAGCCACAGAACATTAGCCACGGATGTCCGTGGCTAATGTTTCCGTGGCTAAAAGATATTAGCCACAAACATCCGTGGCAATACACATTTTATTTGCCATGGACTTTTCGTGGCAAAAACTTTTTGCCACGGAAAAACTTCCGTGGCTACTATAAATTAGCCACGGGAATCCGTGGCCATAGTAATTTTAAATGCCACGAAAATTCCGTGGCAACAATAAGTTAGCCACGGTCTATTTCCCTAGATAACATCCGTAGCTAATGTGTATTAGCCACAGACTATTCGTGTCTTATTTATTTATTTTTTCAAAAAATATAAAATATTAAAAAAGCACTCTTCAATCAAAATTTACAATTCACAGAAAACAAGAAACATCCATGTACAATCAAAATCCAGACAGCATCATCAACAAATTCTAATAAACAAAGCAACAAAAAGTTTCCACATATACGTAAAGGCTCATCGGTCCCCTCAATACAAAAAGTGTCCACATAAGTCATCAACACAACGGCCACTCGGTCTCCTCAATACAAAAAGTAAACTCTCAATCTAACTAAACATGACAGTCCCTCAGCCCCCTCAACATCACACCGAGAAAAAAACGATTAAACCCTCAATGCTGATCACCACCCTATCCTCCACCCTCTCCGCCTTGCATACGCAATTCCTGAAACAAAAATTGAAAAAAAATAAGTATTTACAAAATACACACTTTAAAAATGAAAATTAGCATCTACAAGTTAGAAATGAAAATTAGAAACTCCATTATGCATGTTGTCTGTTAAAGAGAGACCAAAATTAAATAAACACATGAAAAAAATTCTAAGAATAATGTTGCCTTGACAATAACAGCCAGCCAGCAAACAAGTTCGAATGAAATGCATACTTGTTAAGAGGAGAATAAGTACATAAAAGCATGTGTTTTCATGAACTTTGCATATAAAAGCATGGGTTTTCATGTAGAATAAGGATACAAATAAGTATCAAAAGCATATAAAGATAACTTTGCATCTAACTCAAACCCATCAATTTGCATAAGAAAATAGATATGATCGGAGTTTTCATGAACATCTACAAGCATCATAGCAGAAGGTGGAATTAAGCAAAACAAAACCAACATAAATTACAGATAGGATCAGAGTTGGGGCCTTTGTCATTTGATAGTCATAAAGGCCGTCATGGGCCGTCGTTTATTGGGCAGCCAAGATTGTATCTTACAACATTTTGTATAGCCACACGGTTCAAGGTATTTTTCAAGCTATTTGTAAGTACTCTCTCCTACTTTCTATTTTGACACTAGGGTACTGAACAAGCAGTAAAAGTAAAAATTGATACAGCGCCAACCATGCATTTTTCCACTAATCCTAATCCAAATTAAACGTTAACCCTCTGGCAAGGCTAATTTGGATTGTTTCTTCAGCGTTCTTATCCTATGAAAATAAGCACAAAATTGCACCTACTTTACAACAGCCTCAACACAACAGGTAGGGCCAATGTCCATTTTTATCCTCAATATCACAAAAATGTAAATCTCATCTCAGCTTAAACTGAACTAAACCCTAAAGACAAAATTTCACTCTCCAATAAAAAATGCAACTTGACATCCAAAATACCATTACATACGCAATATGCTCCTAAAAGTTGGGTTTTACCAACAAAAAAAGGAAGCTGCATCAAATAGGGACGAGTTGTCGGGCAGTTTTCAAGATAATTTCCACAATGTCACTTTGCAAAACAGGAATTTAAACATCCTAGTCTTCTCACATGAATTGCCCCACTAAGCAATATAAATACTGGCCTTCCAACACCAATAATATTCTGCTCTTAAAAGTTCTGTTAAAATATTTGAGCTTGTTGTGATAACAACAAAGATGCAGTGAAACAAAGGTTTTAGCTTGTAGATCTAGTCAGCGTAAATTTATATAGACATAATTGAGTTTATAAATCAGCTTAATCAATTAATTTAGATTTCCATTTGCTCATAATATGATATTTATATCTACAGGAGGGGAGTTCTCAGACCACTACATTGTGTCCCAAAGTTTAAAAAAAACAAAGCATGAATGGGCACAAAAGCATCCAAAGAGAAATCTATGAAGCATGAAGCACTGGATAAATTAGTGAAGGAGAGCACTGAATAAACAATGTAGAGTTGTGCTTGTCTTTTTTAGCATTGTGGGGAGCCAATCAAACGAATGCAATTTTAAGTGGGTCCAAAGAGTTATGAATTTTATGACAAATTCAAGTACTGTCGATTTGAATGGGAAAAAAGAATAGCATTAAGACTATTACTGCTGTAAGGTTCAAAAAACAACCAGCAAATAGGTCCAACTAAGGATGATGAATTACAATTTCAATTTCAATTTCACAAACAGACTAGCACATTTTGTCTTAAATTTCGATTCATATCTCTAGAGTGCATCTTTCAAAACACAACATTATTACAACCATCAATTCTAGTTCAAGTTTGATGAAGTAGGATTGAATATAGCAGCCAAATCCATTGAATAAATATCAAAGCTGAAATTATGATTGGATCGGGTGGCGAGAAACTTACCACCGGGAGATGGGTTGGATCTCGATTGGATCTGTAAAGATAGAGAGAGCGACAGAGCGTTGAGATTTAAAGACCCAACAAAAAATATAAATAAACAAATATCAAAGAAATACGAGATGAAAGAGAAGGAGACAGAATTGCAGGGGGAGTGAGAGAAACGCAGATCTGAGAAGAACCATCGGAGTTGAGCGACATGAGTTCCGACGAGTTCACATCGTCTCTGGTCGACCTCTCCCCTACTCGGCCGAAACCCATGCCACCATGACCCTCTCCTCTCTCTCATGATCAACACTGAGACCCCGCAACCTGTCTCATGCAAACCCTAAAATGAAGGAGGTAAGGGAGAGAGAGATGGAAGAGAGATACCTTTTGTTCGAGTAATCACTGTCCGCCGTCCGCCGTCAACAACATTGCCCTTGCCTTTTTTGGAGTGATCCTTGATTCCCATATCTACAGATTTTTCATGATTGATGTCAGAATCACTACCAGTTACTCATGGTTTATAAACCAGACCAATAGCCATATTTCATACCCATCAAACGAGCATGACAGTTTTTGAACATTTAAGAACATTATTTGTGAAGTCATGGTTTTAAAAAAAATATCTAATAAATCATAAGAGGCATCTTGTTATGATGACAATGCATAAAATGTATACTGAATTCATGGAGTGAGAAAAGGTATGTACCTGGCGCATTAGACGAATTTCCAAAGAGCTATATACAAAGTGCTAATATGATAGTGTGAAGAAAATTTCAATTTCTTCCATGAAGCAGTTAAAGAAAAAGCAGTATGATGGGTAATGCCTCTTCAAAACTGGAATATTTGTTGCCACTTCCACAATCCTTTTTGATGATCGCTTCAAATATTGGCTGTAGAGTTTCAAATATTGTCTATAGAGTTTCATTCTCTGATCTACTTGAAGAGATTCTATGCGTTTTAGAAGATGTGTTGAAACTGCTTCCAAGAATTATTGAAGCTGACACCCCGCCGTTAAGAGCTTTAAAACAAGAGATTCTTGTCCACACCCTTCCTTCGATGAAAAGATCAGATTAAGATCATGATTGTTCGCCAAGACTCTTTCCATGAAGGACGGTTGTAAAGCAGCTGGAACTGATCGTTTAAGAAGTTCCGTTAGTATTGCCCTATCCTGTAATTGACAGTGCAATAAGAACTTTAGGAAATGCAACAAAATTAAAATTAATCATCACTGTTTATCTGATTAAGGATCCAGACATATCAGTATAGCCGCATCAAAATTAAAGCATATGCAAAATGAAACAATCATAGATCCACATGATAAATGCACGTGATATTTATAAATTTTCACATGTCCCAAGAGCAGAAAAAATATTCATCTGAAACTTAATTAGGTACAAGGCCAAATGTTTGCCTTGGCATTGTGTCCATAAAAAATCTAAAATAAGTGTCCAAGCGCAGCAAGCAATAATAGGTAGAAAATAACTTCTCAAGTCGTGGTATATAATAATTATCAAAATAGAAAACCACTTACACGTTGATTGATGAAAATTGGGTTTTTTTATCTCTGGGTATATTCTCACAATTCTGTCAGCGTCGAGAGAAATTGCGATAAACTCTTTAAATGAGATAATTTGGAACTTTCCTGGAGCATAAATGAAAACAATTAGCAATAACTTAAATATATTCTAGTAAAAAATCAGATCCTTTCAAATAAAAACAAAAGTTTGATTGGAAACTACAAGGAGGTTGTCAATTCTCTTTGCTACCATTGGGCACATGTGACAGAAATCTAGTTCGTTGACTTGTCTGGCTGATTTTAATTTATATGTTGAAGGATCGAGTATTGGCTTTAGAGTAGTGCAAAAGGATCAAAGGAGGAAGTAAGAAGAGTGTTTCATCCGGTCTCTGCTCTGAAGCTTGAAACTATAAGAAATTAGAGTATCAAATACTTGAAGATGTGTTTCATTAAATGGAGGAGAAACAATAGGCAAAAGTGTTATTTGGTGACAAACTATGATGAATTTTGAAGCAAACATAGAAGGAAACCAAGAAAAATATCAGCATATTTTGCAAGAGAAAATAGATCATCCTCTTTACAACAGAACAATTATTACAATTCTATTAATACGTGCTATTATACAAAAAGGTGAGTAGAATATTGATGTGATAGGGATTACTAGCTGAAGCTAGAAAGGCTTATCTTTGGGAGCTGACACAAAAAATATGAAGAAACTGAGAAACCCATATTTACAATGACAGGAAGGACCAAGTCTTCATAATAACACAAGGTTAGCAATCATCCACACAAATCATATAGCCAATTTGTTAATTAATTAATAATAATAAATACTGTTCTTCATCTGAATAAAGACATGCATAAAATAGTGAGTCAACTTTATTGAAGGTTTCGTATTCTTATATGCAATGACTCACCTAGGTATTGGCAAATAGTCAAAGCTGCTACATTTGGAAATTTTGGCCCCCATGCATTCAGACCGTGCATTTGTGTTTAACACGTCATCAACCCTTCTTATTTGAAATGCTTCAATTTGAATGGACTGTTGATATGTATGTACATCAATATTTCTCATCGATGAAGCATTATAGTTCCAATCCTGATCGCTCAACCATTCACTGATTATTCTATTTGAAATTGGTACGAAATCAAACAGGAACCCAAGTTATTGTGTTTCCATTGTTAACAAATCTGAGACAGTTATTCAGTTGAAGTACCCAGATTCCAAATTGCAATTGAAATTTAGATGTTTGGAAGATGCCAACCGTTCATCTATCATCAATTTCATGACTATAAGTTTTCTGATAAAATCTGATGTAATATATTACTCAGTTTCTTGTTTACAGAGAGCAGAATCATCAAACATATGCACATTTGGATATAATTAATGCATTCTTTTCCTCGCTAGTTCATCTTCATTGCGAGCCATTTATGCCTTTGCTTGTGCTAGCTGTAGGACTAGATTCTTCTGATCTTCAGGTAATTAGAAGTAACAGAAATTAAATATTTCCCCAAAAATCTTTTTAACAATCAATGAAGTACAATGAATTGATGAATACTTGACCTGGAAGAACCCTTACGTGCATAATGATATTACATAAGGAAAGAGAGGTAACCCATGAAAACAATGAGATCATTCCACACTCATACTACTTCTCACTCCAATTATATTAAAACAATCAGAATATTCAATATTCATTGGATGAAAACAATGTTGAATGTTATAATATATGTGTTTACACAAGCAAAACAAAGAAGACTATGAAATCCATTTCACCCTTGTACTGCTACTCCCCAATCCAAACCTTGACCAATATTGCACCGAAATTAACCCAAGGCATGCAACAAAGCAAAAAAACAGAGAAATCCCAGTAGGGAAGTAAAACTTCAATCATTCAACCAACCCAACCCAAAAGAAGACTCTAATGTGGAGCACACATCACATCGGATTCAAAATCGATGAGATTTAAAAGGAAAATTTACCTTCGATCGGTCTCAGGGTTTTGAAGGAGGCCGGGGTCCTGTGATGGCCATCGGATTTGAGATTAACCGGTGTCATACATCAATGCTGGCACTGTAGGGTTTGGTTGGAGGCCGCCATGGGATTTTTAGGGTTTAAGGCTTTGAATGATGAGGAAGGAGACAATTATCTATCGAGAGAGTGAGAGAGTGAGGGTCGACGCTCGATGACGATGAATAAGAGGGGATTAGGTTGCAAGTACGAACATAAGTTGGTGTGTATTTAATTGTATCGAAAATGATATAGAATCAGACTAACAAACCTTGATTCTAGGGTTGGACGGCCGTGGAGACTTTGGCTACGGTGACCTAATGGAGGTGGGATCCGATGGGCTGCATCCTTGACAAAGGCAGGGGTGGTGGCAGGGGCGGAGATGGGGAAGCCCCCAGCTCCCTGCCACGTGAGGGGCGGAGTGATTGCCACGTGGCGTTTTGCCAGAGATCCCAATCGTCAGTGTCGAAGATAGAGGCCGAGGTTGACATGGCCGATGCGGTTGCCATGGTTGATGATGCCGCGGGACCTCTGTTGGCCGCGGGGGAGAAGATGAAGAGTCGGAGGGTGAAGGATGTGAAAGAGATACGAGAGGAGAATAAAGTCTGAATAAAAGAGCAATGAAAAAGATAAGAGGGAAAATTCTGGGAAGCCCGCGCTCGGCGAAATTTTTTGGGAAAATTTTCAACCATTCATCACAGATGGATGTGTACCTGTTACGGGCACCAAAACATTTCGGGGCAAATAAACATCTATCACAAAATTTTCATGGCAGATGTACAGTATCTATCACAAATTAGTCCATGGCTGATGGTTCATGGCTGATGCCACGGATCATCAGTCACGGACAAATCCGTGGCTTTATATTCAACATTTGCCACCAATTTTGCATGTGGCTAATGTTCCGTGGCTGATGGTCAGTTTTCTAGTAGTGATTCAAGTGAGCAAAATATTTTTCTGATATTTTTCTTGGATAATAGATTTCATAATGGTTCCAACGCCACCAAGAACGGCCAAACAGAGGCCGGATGAAATCTGTGGAAGTATTACAATATGGCAGTGTAGGCTACTCGGCCGAGCTGTTTGGGGCTCACTAATTCGGAATATAAATGTGGTTAACTCATTGACATGAGTATTGTCGGGACCACCCTGACTGTGTCCGTACTGAATGCCGCAGTTTTAGTCTCTTCGTCAAAACTATGTCGTTTAATTCAAGCCTAGGGTAGGTCAAACTGTTAACCCCAATAGCTCGAAGCCAGTTAGTCTCCATCAATCTTTAGTCAAATAATTTTGGACATCTTCCAACATACTCTGGCCAGAGTTTTCACTAAAGATCGAACTAACACTACGACACTAACTCCCAATGACCGGGAGAGACGAATCCTATCTTGGTTATTACTCTCCTCGCACGTTTCAAATGTCACCCAACCAAAGACCTTTCAACGGGGCTTACTCGAGGCTAGATCAGTGATCTAAGTAACACCGTTCACGCACAGGTTCGTACAATGACCTCAAGTCAAAAGACCAACTTGCCTATCATCACTAAGAGTTATCATTAACAGATTGGTCAATCATAACCATATCATAACTGTTGTTGGGTCGTTCAGTGAACTCATTCTCCAATGAGCACATGTGCCTCGTCTTCGACTTCGCCAAGTTAAACAATCATGAGATCATCGTCACCGCTACACGGTGAAGACTAAGACACAATGGTCTATCCGATGTTTCGATATCCCTTTCTTGAAACATCTACGACCATGATCCTTTTTAGACTTATGCTACTAACTTTCAAGTACTTCTCTATGATCGATATCCTCATCTCGATACATGTTTGACCTTGCATTAAGTCTCAGGACTTTACCTAAGTTTCTAATGATTACAACATTTCTATTAACTTAGATAAATACTTACCAAACAGCTTACTGTTATTTTTGAACAAGATATGTGTATAGATACACAGGGATGAATTTTCCTCGAGGGCATACACATCTCTCAACATCTCCCACTTGCACTCAAGCCCATTTATCCCGGTATCTCATACCACATTTACACATAAGTCTTTCCAGACTTCATGTGGTAGAGCCTTCATGAGTGGATCTACTAAAACGTCTACTATACAGACTTAAGAGGTTTCTATGTTTATCTTAGACCACATATTTGAATCTCAACCAAATAATTCACTCAGTCTCTTGGAATACATAATTAATTTCTTGACTGGATCTCATCCAGCTCGTCGTACCTTACGAGAATAATCCATAATAAGTTTTACTGGTCATTTAGACGGTTCATAATCATTTTTGATAAAGTGTCAAACTCCTTGACCACTTTGTCAAACCATATGTTCCGCCTCCTTGATGCCTCACATGCTTTTATTCGCTACCACTGACCTTGAAAACTCTCTGGCCGATTCATATAAGTTCGTTCTTCTAAATCACATTTAGAAAACAGACTAGACATGAATGCTCCAGTTTTCATGGTCATCATGAGCATTAACATCGAGTTCGGTCCTAGTAGATCTGTATACATCTGCTGGTGAGACAGTTTCATCATAATCCGTTTATAGGAGTTAGGATGATAACCGTTCTCAATCAATATAAGTTGTACTTTACTATTTTCTCTCTGCACCAATCTTCTGTCTTGAAGATTTACTTACAGCCAATAAGGAACACTTTCTTTAGGCACATAAACTAAAGTCTATACTTTATTTACGTGCACGGACCATTTCTGATTGCATCAAGTTATTAATCAGAGTTCCTACTCCGAATTGCATCCTGGAAGTTGTCTAAGCCATCATCGATTATGATGTCTAACTCGACTCTTCGTCTCATGAGACTTGAGTAATCCTTTGACTTCCTAACGATTGATTTAATGAATATATTATTGATAAGGTCCTCATAGAACCTTATCAAAACCTAGGCATTACTATCTGGGACTTAACCCAGAGGGAGGATTGTAACTCAGAGTCACTTGCCATCCATCGCACCATGTCCAACAAAGTGCGAGTCATGCTCTCTAACACACCGATGTGTTAAGAGACTTGACCTGAGAGAAAATCACATTTTCTTTTTAATTTACGCAAGATTTATACAACTAAGTATTCGACTTTTCGATCTGATCGAAGCAGTTCAAACACTTTTGTCATTGTGTTATCTATTTTATCAGACTTGTGTTTTAGCAAGAACATATGTCGTAATAAAATAAGAACAACTTATCCTGGCTAACTTAGACTTGGGTCCGGGTACATCTGTATATACGAGATTATGAGTTCAACAATTCATTCTCCCACTGTCTGACAGAAGGAGTTTCGGCCATCATACCTTTGAGACAAGATTCACAAGTGTATGTAGACTTTATAATACGAGAGGTGAGACCTCTCTTTATGTGACTTGTGAAGCTTAGTCTCTTTGGTACGGCCTAGTCTATTTTGCCATATAAGTTTTGTTATTATCTTGTGTATTCATGTATTAACATTTAATACATTATCGTTTTACAAATTACTCACATAAAACATTGCTTCAGAAGAAAGGTGAAGACATTCGTCAAAAATGTGTTTGTTGTCCTATATGGTCCAAGAAACAACAATTTTCCAACACATAGACAATCTATTTCTTTTGTATAACGGTTATCCTGAAACCATGACATCAAATATGGTACATTTTCATATCCTCCTACTTATGCCTACTAATGATAAATAAAACTATCTTTCTCTATTTACTTTTCCTAGTGCCTTCTTCCTTTTCTAAATCTCATTTAGATATTATGCGTCTCAACAAAAATAATAGCTATGCAAACATCTCATGTATCCAAACGCTTGAGCTTTGCAACCTTGAGTGTGCTCAACAAGTTGCTCGTCTCAAGATCCGGTTGAGATACATAGTCTTGCACCGTTCATGCACTCATTTTCGACTCAAACAATTTGATCGAAGTTTCGAACCTTGCGGATCGAAACCGTTTTCCATACAATCTTGAGTGTGATCAACAAATTGTAGGGAGACATGCTTTGAACATCAGTATGTTCAACCTGCCCCTCATAGAGGCGAGTAACAGGTAGCGTGCATTTATTTTGTTGGACCTAGAGCTTAAGGAAATCATTGTCCTTAAGCGTGTGCTTAAGAAGGTCATTTTAATGTCGATGAGAACATAGTTTAGTCTATTAATTAGAAATTGAGTTGATATTCTATTAACCAACTATTTGGACCAGGTAACTTATTCTCTTAGAATATTATGTTTTTGATTTCATCGGTAAACATTGAACTATGCTAGTTTAGCATATGTTCAATTTTAAATATGAATAGAATGGATTTTATCTAACTATATCCTCCCACTATTTTGCGATCATTTTAAGCCATAATAATGAACGATTTAATTAAAATATATTAATGGGAAAGAGATCCAACCACCCTGAGCCTCACAACCTTGAGTGTGCTCAACCAATTGCTTGACTCTGCGATTGGTAGATAACTCTTCATCAAGCATATCATATATGATTCTCTTAATTGTTTTTACCCCTAACCACTTATGATCATGAGTGTGCTCATCCAAATCACAATGACTAGTCGAGTCGGACCCTTGTTTTCGTGTCTAGCCTAACTTACACAGGCACTTGGTGTATTCACGACATGACGGTTTGGGTCAAATCTAGACTACATCTCATGCATTGAGAAGTTGGTTTCCATAAAGTGTCTATGACATATCTTGAATGTGCTCAACAATTATATCAAAGAACCTATAGTTGCCAATCTCTAAAACAAGGAGGGGTACGACTACTCTTGAAAAAGATTTTTTAACGTAATTGACTTAGATATAATCGACGATGTCATCATAATCATAATTCGCATCCTTGCTGTCCAGCAAAACATGGCCAGGGAATTGACTAAGCCAGGAACACTTATCCTCAGTCTAGCTAGGGTGATCCAACAAACTTAGCCAAGCACATTGACCTTATCATGGTCCATTGAAGGAAACTTATTATTCATATGTGTCCCGTACAATTATTAATGGCTTCATTAAAACTAGTTAATCATATCAACTAGTTGAATCCTAAAATTCGAAATTATTAGGATTGGTTAATAAATTTTATTAAGTCCTTATCAACTATAAGGAATGATTTTTAAGGTGCTATCCTAATCGTGTATTAGACATTTAAAACAATTTTAAATCATAGCAAAGCAATCTAAAATTATCTCATAATAATTAGATGGATTTTAATGGCTAACCTAAAAGGCTTTCTTGAATTATATAAGTAAGAATTTAGAATAACCATTTAAAACCATAAACTAACTTTATCGCATAAAATCAACATGCATCTTATTAACTTAAATATCGCATAAAAAGTTTCTAATTATTTAACAATTATTAAATAATTATTAAACATGAAGAACATATTAAAATTTATCCTATAAATAATAATCTGCTGTTGGAATTTGTAGAGGAAAGTGTAACCATGGAAAAGTGCCATAGTTCTATATTTATAAATCACATAGGGAATGTGAAGATGTATGAAGCTAAAAGGTCCCCATTACTCCAATGAGTGGGGAGTAATGGAGGGATAAAGTGGTGGGGAGGCATTTGGCCTCCCTCACTCACAACACTCCCCATTATCCATCCATTACTTTGGTCTTAGCTTATAAAGCTAAAGGGTTGATACTTCTGGATCCTGAGTAATCGTGTTTGCCTCGTTAAAACCTTAGCTGTGAAAAACCCAGTGGGAAAAACCAACAGCTTAAGGGAAAAGAGTGCAACACACAAGTTACTTCCCCTCATCCGTACAAGCTTAAGGCTCGTAGGTCTTTCAGATGTCTCATACCGATTCCTTTTACAAGTTTTACAAAAATACATCTCGGTAAAAATTTGGTAAAAAGATCAGCTAAGTTGTTGCAGGACTAGATCTGCTGAATCTCGACCTCCTCGTTCTTCTGTAGATTGTGCGTCTAGAAGAATTTGGGAGAAATGTGTTTCGTTCTGTCGCCCTTGATGTAGCCCTTTTTGAGTTGTGCAATGCATGCAGTGTTATCTTCAAACAAGACAGTGGGCTCAAGATCACCAGTCTTCAGGCCAGTGGCATTAATGATATGTTGGACGACGGAGCGAAGCCAAAAATACTCTTTGATTGCTTCATGGATCGCGATGAGTTCAGCGTGATTTGATGATGTTGCTGTGGTGGTTTGCTTTACCGATCTCCATAAGATAGCAGTCCCTCCATAGGTAAACACAAAACCAGTTTGTGATTTTGCTGTGTGAGGATCAGATTGGTAACCTGCATCAGCATAACCAAACAACTAGGAGGAGGAACCTCTCTGGTAGTATAGTCCCAGATCTATAGAACCCCGGAGGTAGCGTAAAAGATGCTTTACTCCGTTCCAGTGGAGCTTTGTAGGCGCAACACTATGTCTGGCAAGTAAATTAACTGCGAACGCTATATCGGGACGCATGAAGTTTTCCAGATATAGAAGTGCTACAATGGCACTGAGGTATGGTACTTCAGGACCCAGTAACTCCTCCACCTCTTCCAGCGGCCGGAAGGGGTCCTTATGAATATCCAGTGATCTTACGACATAGGAGCACTTAAAGGATGACAATGTTCCATTCTAAACTTGTTTAAAAGTTTTCTTGTATAATTTGATTAATGTAACAGGATTCCACCTCGTAGGTGTTCAATCTGTAAACCAAGACAATATCTTGTTTTGCCTAGTTCTTTCATTTCGAAGGTATGCTTTAGGCTTTCGGATATCTCATTGATCTCTGTGGGAGATCCTATGAGATTTAAGTCATCAACATAGACTTCATTGTTTTTGAATCCTTGCTGTGCAAGGAAAACACTTAGTCTGTTATACCACATCTTTCCTGATTGCTTTAGACCATATAATGATCTTTAAAGTCTTACTGAGAAGACGTCCCGATGTCTCTCTTTCATCTCTGGGGGTAAATTAAACCTATCTGGAAGTCTCGTATAGATTTCTTTATCTATATCGTCATATAGATATGCAGTCACAATGTTCATGAGCTGCATTTTAGGCTTTCCAGAGATGATAGGCTAAGCAAGAATCGGAAAGTGATCGCATCCATGACCTGGAAATATGTATCTTCATAATCAATCCCCGGTCTTTGGGAAAATCCCTGTGCTACAAGGCATGCCTTGTAGCGGACGATCACATTTTCTTCATTTCTTTTTCTGATGAAGACCCACTTATATTCCACAGGTTTAACACCTATAGGTGTTTGGACTACTGGTCCAAAGACTTTACATTTCAAGAGTGAGTCCAGCTCTACTCTTATTGCCTCGTCCCACTTTGGCCAATCATCTCTGCGTTTACATTCTGCTAGAGATCGTGGTTCGACGTCATCGTCTTATTTAGCGACATGAACGGCAATAGCGAACGCAAAATCGTCGTCGACGACTGTGCTATTTCTGTCCAGTACCTCTCCAGTACGTACATAATTTAATGATGTTTCTCCTATTGTTTCATCTGCAGGGGAAATAAGGAGAGGAGAGGTCGCTAGTCTGAGCTCAACATTCTGTGGAGGGGTCATCTTATTATCACCAGCAATCTTCCTCTTTCGAGGAACTTTATCTTTTGAACATGGCAGGCGTCCTCTTTTCAATTGAGGTACAGCCAATTCTGCTGCCGGTGGATTGCATCCATCTTTGGGGATGTCAAGCCTAGCTGGCGTGTTGGCAGCAGGGACGTATGAACGAACAATCTTCTGGTTGTCCATAAATTTATCTGATTGTAGGTGTACTGTGTTCTGAATGTGAAGGATCTTCAGGATCTCATCTTCACACAGATTAGTACGCGGATCATAAAAAGACAAAGACTTATTGTCCCAAGAAATGGTCTCTGAAGAATCAGGCTTCTTAGACTGTGTGCCCAGTTTTGGAAAAACTTTCTCATCGAATCACAGTCATCAAGACGTGCCTTAAATGTGTCCCCTGTAAGAGGTTCTAGGTATCTAATAATAGAGGGCAAATCAAACCCTATATAGATACCAAGACGACGCTGAGGACCCATTTTGGTCCTCTGAGGTGGTGCTATTAGGACATATACCGCACAACCAAACACACTCAAATGAGAGATATCTGGGGGTGCACCATATGCTAGTTGCATCGGGGATAATATATGGCCAACTGGTCGCGCCCGGGCGTACACCCTAAAGAGCGACCGTGTAGTTTTACCGCAAGTGCACGGTGTAGCGGCGAGCGGGTATCGAACACAGGGAAGACGTATGACAGTGCCTTCTCCGAACAACCTGGCTATGGGGACAGAAAAGTGGGAAATTGCCTTTCGGCGATGTTGTCACAATCGTCAAACAATGTAAAGAGATATAAAATCAAATAAAGACGCCTAGGGAATAGGGAATCACCGCTACTCACCGTATCTCGTCATTGTGATTCATCGGTTTCACAATTGCTAGGGTAGAATGTCGGGTGAACTAGTTACAACTGAATGTAAAACCTAGCTCACGCTCTCTCGCTATTGCCGGTCTATAGCAACCCTAGGCTCGGGTCCAATCTCTTGCAAACCCTAGCCTAGGCAAGCTAGCATTATGATCAACTTCATCGTTCAATCGCATCCCGAGCCCACTCTCGTGCAAACTCGGGCTACGACCTAGGTTGGGATAGTTCCTACCTGTCCAATCTCTTGCAAACGGGTATCAATATAGAATTGCAATCGAGAATCCTATCATCGGTCCAATCTCTTGCAAATCGATACTAAGGAAACTCAATTTCAACCCAATTCGGATTTCTAGGGTTTCCTATCGAATTGGGATCCAATCTCTTGCAAATCCCAATCGATATGAACTCCTAGCTATCCGTGTTATATCAATCCCAAACTAACCCTAATAGCATTTCTAGCAATAGTTTTACCAAATCATCACAAATCGGAAATTGGGCTCGTAGGGTTCATCCCAACGCCCTAAGACGTTAAGACTACTCACAAATCATATCGCAAATGGAAGAACAATCAATTGAAATAGCAATAGAATTCATGGCAATATTCAAAATATCAATAAAAATAGGATTTTTAATAGAGAGTGAGACAAACCAATATAGCTTTCCAAGAATCCAACAAAATAACACTTTTCTCTCCTCTCCAATCACAAGAATTAAACTCTAAAAAGTCTAATCTAAAAAGGCTGCCAAAAGCAATGAAAAAGCTCTCTAAACTAGGTTATAATCTGGGGTTAAATACCCCCCAAAACTGTCCAAAAATTCGTGACCAAACTGCCCCTGCGTAGCTCCAAAATCGTGATTTCCGCTACAGGCAGCGCTGCTCACTCGGCCGAGTGACAAAAGTCGCTCGGCCGAGTGAGAGACCCTGAGAATTTCTAGTAAGTCGGGGGTCTTGGGGTCTTCACTTCGGGGGTCACTCGGCCGAGTGAGTTGTCGTCACTCGGCCAATGGGCTTGTCTTTACTCGGGCGGACGGCAATTGCCACTCGGCCGAGTGGGGCTTCTGATGCTCAGACTGACGAAAAACAGTAAGTCGGGACTTTTTGATGGGCGTCGTCTGAGTGCCACTCGGGCGGACGGGATTTCGTCACTCGGCCGAGGTGGCTTCTGATGCTCGGCCGAGTGCACGCTGATAGCGTGTCCGATCTGGCCGGCCGAGCGGGGTCTCGATGCTCGACCGAGTGACTCCTTCACTCGGCTGAGTGAGATGCTAAAAATGCCCAATCTGAATGTTCTTGCCTCCTCGTCGATCCTACGACGTTATTTCTTCTTCCGCTCCTCTCCAATAGCAAAATACTCCTCTGGGAAGTCGTCGGTGACACTCCGGAGTGGGTGTATATCGGAATCACTCCAAATCGCTCCAAATCTCCTGAAATACGACAAAAACAACAAATCGTGAAAAGTATCGCAATATTGTCGATAAATCGTGAAAAACATGATTTGAGCGATCTAAATGGCATGCAAACATGCGGGAAAAAAGGTGTAAAATACGGAGTGATCAAAATCCCCCAAGCTTACCTCTTACTCGTCCTCGAGGAAGATAAGTAAAAGGCGAACCCGGTGAATTTAGAAAATGAAAACGATGGAAAAACGGAAAACGAAAAACGAAGAAGAAAGAAGAAAGCGAAGAGGGAAGCTACTACATCATTTTTCTCAGGACGTGGGTTTTGCTTACTCATATAGCATGCATCGAATGTAAAACACATGTCAAAGATTTTTATTTCGATATCATAGTATAATAATGCAAATAGAGATAGAAAACCCAAGAATATTGATATAGCATGAAAAATGGAATAATTCTAAGACTAACATTGTCTGAATCATCTAAAGCGGTATACAATATCGCAGATCACACACTTTTCAATTGAATGCTTTCTATGAGGAGTATAAGAATATCACGCAATAGAATAGAAAGAATAGAAAAGCGTGGATTTCATGAAATGAGTGCTAGGCGTAGATTTCTGGATTTCGTGAAGCTAAAACAATCTCGCTGAGTATAGAATATTACTTATCCTAGGTTGTCATGCACCGTCAGGTAGTCACTCTCTCACACATCATTGGATTCTCTCCCCCAAGCTTATCTATAAGCGTGGTGGCATATACAAAACTATACTTACATTCCCCATTTCTTTTGAAGCTCCAAATGCAAAAGAAAATAAAAATAAAAACAAAAAGAGGGAAGAAAGGGAGAGTATATGAGATGGGATCGTTTATTGAGATTCTTTTCTCTTTTCTTTTCTTTTTCTCAAATCTTTTTATTTTCTTCTCTTTTTTTATAATAACATATATACACAAATGATCCCAAATCAAAAGAGAAAAGGATATACAAGAATTTTTCTTTTTCTTTTTGGTTTTGGGAAATTTGGAGCTAGGAATTTAATAACGGGGGAAATGCCAAATATTAGAATCGCTAAGGGGAGATTCACCAATGATTTTAAAATAGAGAATTAATGTTCAAGATATGTGGAGAAAGAAATAAATGCATCTCTCAGTTCACTCTATAAGACGTGCATGACAACTTCAGCAGGGTAATCTAATCTACTCAGTTTCGATCACACAAAAAACAAACTAATCCAGATTTATCATAGCTAACATCATTCAATCATCCTGAAGTGAAGTGTACAAGTCATGCAAATAGAAGTGATATAGGAAAAGAAAACGGTACTCCAGATATAAGCATTCAATACGTGAATCTTGGTGTGTTTTCTACGATAGCATACATATGAATATTCAGACTCAGCTAATAATAAAATTTCATCCATTATCATACGGAAAAAGTGTGGGTTACTATCTCTGAATGCAAGGCAAATCATAGCATATGATATCGGAAATAAAAGCTAAGACATGACAAATATAGCATGCATATAGAGAAAGCTAACTCCACGTCATCATCATCACAGAAAAGTCATCGCTAGCATGAGATGAAATAAATAAAGATAAAAAAAGGAAAACAAAACTAATTACAATGCGGCACACAAAGAAAATAAGAAAAACGTGATGCATGGTAAAAAAAGAAAAAGTGGTGAAAGTGAGTGCAAATGCGGAAAATGGCGTGAAAAAACTAAAAATAAAGGTGGTAAATCGAAAAGCGTGAGAACTCACTCCCCCAAGCTAAAGTGCACAGTGTCCTCAATGTGCAAAGTGTAGCACACCGAGAGACGTGTAATGTGAGGGGTAGGTGAGGATGCATGCAAGATGAAAAAGAAATAAAAATAACAGAATGAAAATGTGATGCGGACATGATGTATGCAGATATAGGAGTGAATCAGATATAAGAGTGGCACACCAAAAAGCCTCTCCCTCTCTCCCAAAAATGATAAAGAAAGATATGATCAAAATGTGGACCCAAAACAGTGAGGGGAGGGGGTGGGCAAAAATCATCAGGACCAAGCAGAGACGGGCAGTATGACGGCAAAAAAAGATCAATGGCATCAAGGGTGTCTAAGCTGGTGGTGCAGTGCCGTCTCCGTCCTGAGGTGGTGGTGGAGGTGGTGGTGGTGGTGGCTGGGGAACGTTCTGCTGGGTAGGTGTGGGTATGGGTGTGGAAGCAGGCTGGGTGTATGTAGGAGTGGGGGTGGGTACCTGCTGGGTGGGTGTGGGTACGGTCGGTACGCGAGGAAGCCGATCGAGAATCTGAGTGAGGCAATAGTGAATCCCGAAAGTAGGTCGAAGCGGCTGGTCATAGCGGTGACGGTGGCAGACATGGTCCTGAGGTCACCTCTGAGGCCACTCACCGTCCCCTCGAGAGCACGAATGCTCTGAAGTACAGTGTCGGGGGGAGGTGGTGCAGAGGGACGCACGTGTCTGTGCTGTGCAGGACGGGGCTGGCGGACTCGGGTGGTGTAGTGGATGGGCTCAGCTGGCATGTGGAGGAAGGGTGCTGTGCTCACAAGTGGGGGCCTAGCCTCAGTGCGAGGCTGGGGCGCAGGCTGGTGTGAGGTGAAAGCAGCAGCAACAGAAGTGGAATATAAAAGCGACGACGAGGCGGCAAGAGAGGTCAGTGACACAGACGTGGGAACAGACATCACGACACTCTCAGAAAGTATGGCTGCGGTGGAGACAGAAGTGACAGCCGCTGGGGAGGCAGTGTGGGGTCCAAAAGGTGAAATCCCAACGGAGATCATACTAGCCATGGTCTCCACGACAGCAGCGAAAGAAGGCTCTCCACTCTCAACAAAAGTAGGTGGGTGCTCGGGTAGTGCGGAGCAAAGGGGCTCAACGGACAGATGGCCAGCTGTGGTGGGAGTGGTGGTGGGCTCAGCAAGTGTACTCCCGACACCGGCAGAGGTGTGGACAGTGGTGCCGGGAGCAGCAGAAATATCAGGCACAGGCTGAGGGGCCACAGGGTCAACGGGTGCAGTGTGTGCATCGTGGGCCTGCTCAGCCTGCTCAGCCTCCTCGGCCTCAAGCACGTAGGCGACGGGGATCAGGAGATCCATCGCCGGAAGCCAGTCTACCTGTGCTGGTGCTATCTGTGTCCGAGCTGGGCTCGGAAGGACCATGTAATCAGCACCGTAGGGACCGTGCAACCAAACCCAGTGTCGCTGGCCGTGCAGACGAAGCATCTTCATCTGGGCCATGACGTCTATAGACAGTGAAGTGGGGCCCGGAGAACGACGCAAATCGGCCGGTAGGTCCTCGCCGGTCATCAGGGTGAGCAGGGTGATCAGACCGTCGCAACATATCGGTGAGCGAGCGCCCACCGATACGATGATGCGGTCCAAAAACTAGCTAGCGATATCAATCACGACGGCGGGGACCAGCTCGTCACTCTCCCTAGCTAGAACTCTGGGGCGCGTCATCGCATATAGCATATAAAGCTATGGCGTGGACATCGTCCCAGGCTCATACCGCGCCAAAAAGGTAGTCGCCATAAGGTGCTGAGCTATGCGGAGGCAGGGGTGGACGATGGCTGAGGCCTTGGCCCTACTAGGGTCAAAGGCAGCTGGTAAACCCGTGATCCGGGCCCAGAAAGCGTGGGAATCGAAGTAAGGTGGGGGAATGTGAGTGGGTGCGTAACCACGGTCGGCCCCGGGGATATCGGGCCATGAAAAGACTGCTCTCATCATACCGAGAGTGACCTGGCACTCCCGGTCTATAAACCTAAACGAGCATCCCTCGTCGGTCCGGGCTATAGAACTAAGCATCTCAAGTGTCGGACGGATGAAGGTGTCCGCCGACACTTGGAAAAAATCTCGCCAGCCCACGTTGTCATACAACGTGAGCATCCCCTCAAGTACCCACAGGCGTCCTAGGTCTGCAAGGTGTGCGAACCTGGAGGGTACAATCGAGCACTGGGAAATGCGCTCAAAAATGACGCGGTGTGCATCGTCGCGGAACGTAATCCCCAGCGGCCCGACAAGTGGAGCCGGTGGTGGCAGTGGGTCGGCAGGGAGTGGCTGTGCGGGGTGAACGGGGACTGCAGGCTGTGGCTGTGCGGGGTGAACGGGGTCTGCAGGCTGTGGCTGTGTGGGGTGAGGTGGTGTAGGCGGAGGAGAGTCATCCATCTCGTGGGAGGGGCCGGGCTCATCCGGCCGCTTCCACTTGACGGAAGCTCTCCTGGTGCGTGGCTGTGTCCGGGGCGGCATCGGTGCCCCAGGTGCTCACCAAAAATAGATAAAACGTGGCGTGCGAAAATAAGTGGAACGAGTATACCGTAACACGTCGCGAGAGCAATATAGTGGATGCGTGCGAAGACGCCGCCTCCACGAAGCCAAAAACGCTCCCCGGAAGCTCCCCTAGGCTCCCCTAAGCTCCCCAATAAAGATTACACATCAAACGAAGATATCAGCGAATAATATTCAAAATGTATGGGGGGTTAGGGGTATAATAGATAGATTTTGAAATTAATTTGGGCTAGGGGCTCGATTATCACATGGATCGTCAAAAAATAGGAGAAAAATGGAGAAATGGGTGAAATAGGGCATACCGGAGCTCGGTCGGTGGCAAAGGAGTCGCCGGCGACTCGGGCGGTGCGGCGTCGTCGTCGGCCGTCGGTGGTCAGCCGAGCGCGGCGGCGGGCAGGGCGGTCGGGCGAGTGGAGGGGTCGCAGCGGTCGAGGGAGTCAAACAGTCGCAGCGATCGGGCGTTGGAATTTTTGGGCGTTTCGAAAAACGCGCCGACCCGCTGCGACTTATATAGGAAAAGTTACGACTCGGCCGAGTGACTATGTCGCTCGGCCGAGTGAACGTAACGGAAATATTTTAAAAACTCCTCCCCGCTTACGACTCGACCGAGTGGCTTTGCCACCCTCGGCCGAGTGGAAAAAGTCCATTCGGCCGAGTGGCTCAAGCTACTCGGCAGTTCTCGCCCTAGGAGCATATCAGTTTCACTCGGCCGAGTAAAGATATATACTCGGCCGAGTGGCAATTATACTGAAATCAAGAAAGGAAACAGAGAGTTGGGTACAACAGACTTCCCTCGTTTATGCGCCGCTCGGGCGGACGAACTTATGTGCTCGGCCGAGTGGCTAGTGTACTCGGCCGAGTGATTCTCGTTTTCTGCTGTTTGGCTCCGTTTGGGCTCTAATCTCTGTTTTTCTTCCTCCAGATGATTTCTTCCTCTTCCTAAGCATCGAGCGCATTCCTGGAGAGCTCTTTGTCACCTTGTTCATCCTCCTAATGATAGATATCCATTTCTCCTCTCCTGTCAAAGAAAAATAGGACCCGTTATCACGAATTTTTCAGGCAAACGACTCAAAACCCTAATAATTTCTAAAACAAAAATAAAGAACAAAGTAAAAATAAAGCGATAACCGTCGGATTGCCTCCTGACAAGCGCTCGTTTAAGGTCTTGAGCTCGACCCCCTTGGATTTTCAATTTAATGAGGGATATTGGGTGCATATGAGATGCACCCGTCGAATTTATCGGGAAGAACGCTCGGATTTGGATGTTGTGGCGGCGTGTTCTTCCTCAGTGCTCCTTTGTCTCGGGTAGTGTTGGGGGGTGGCTCCCCCAAGCTAGGGCTTGCTCCGGGCCTTGGCTACACCGGTGACACCGATTTCCATATCGGTGGAGCTTTCCTTGGAGACTTCACTTTTGAGAGCTTGCAGAGCTCTCGAATTCTTGCGACATCAGCGTCGCCTTCATCAATTTCCATGGAGAGATCGGGAGAGTCATTCATCTTTTCTTCTTGGCCTAAGTCCAGGCCTTCCTCAAAGTCATCCTCGAATAGTGTGCCGATGGAATGGGGGATCGCCTCCTCAATGACCTTGTCAAGGAGGTCCATATAGGCCAGCTCCTCATGATAAGGCATGTGTTTCATTGCCTTGGGTATATGAAGCTCCACCTCGATGTTGCTGACGTTCAATGTTAGAGTCTCTTCACGTACGTCGACAATGACACCGGCGGTGGCGAGGAATGGGTGTCCAAGTATTAGCGACGTATCGCCCTCCTCCTTGACATCCATGATCACAAAGTCGCATGGCAAACATATGCCTCCCGGGACTTGTAACGGGATATCCTCTGTGATCCCTACCGGCCTTGTGATCCAACCATCTACTAGTTGTATCCGCATGTCGGTAGGCTTCAATTCTGTGCCGGTGTTTAGCCTTCGGAACATAGAGAGAGGCATGAGGCTAACACTAGCTCCTAAGTCCACTAACGCCTTTTGTATAGGGACGCCGCCTAAGGTGCAAGGAATTTGGAAACTCCCCGGGTCTTTGAATTTGGCGGGCTCCTTCTCTCTCTTGGTGAACCAAGTCCCCTCCTCAGCGAGCATGATTTTCTCCTTCCTCTTTCTCCCCGTAATCAAATCTTTTAGGAACTTAGCGTATGTCGGGATTTCCACGATAGCGTCGAGGAAGGGGATATTGAGGCTTACCCCTCTCAAATACTCGAGAAACTTGGCTAGCCGTTTCTCCATCTTTACTCTAGCTAGCCTCTGAGGAAATGGGATCGGTGGCATAAAACGCCTCTCTTCAATCAGCTGCTCCGCTCTGGACTTTTCTTCCCCTTGCGGCTCTTTCTCTCTCTCAACTTCAATGACCGGCTCACTTGGATCTACTCTCTCCACAACGGGCTCCTTGGTAGGAATCATGACGGGAGTGGTATTCTTCCTGCCTCTCGTAGTAACTGCAACCACGGCGTTGATATGGCCGGTGTTGCCCCGTGGATTTTGCTCGGGTTGAGCCGGCAACTGTTGACTATTTCGATTGAGCAACGCAAGTTGCTTCGAGATTTGGCCTACAATGGTTACAATGGAATCTTGGCCCGCCTTCAAGGAAGCATTAGTCTTCTTCTGCTCGACCATAAACTCCTCCACTCTAGCTTCAAAATCAGAGCGTTGTTGAGCTTGTGGAGGGTTTGGATTTCTCCACCCTTGATTGTATCCGGGCAGCCTATAGGGTCCCACTTGTTGCCTTGGTGGGTGATTTTGTTGCGGTGGCCCCCTTGGTGGATAATGTTGTTGTTGTTGTTGTTGTTGTTGTGGTCGAGCTTGATGAGGTAATTGTTGTGGGGGGTTCAATGCTCCTTCATTGTTGGCATAAGAGAAACCGGGATGGTTTCTAGTGGCCGGATTGGCCCAATATCCTTGGTTCCCTGCGACGTATTGGACTTGCTCCAAAGATCCCTCTCCTTGTTCTCCTCCCAAATACGTAGCTTGGGATTGGTCTTGCCAATTGCACATTTGATTTGTTGGTGTGGATGTGGAAGGGGTTCCTTGGGGCTCCGTAATATATTTCTCCAGTCTCTCCACCACCTTGTGGAGAGAATCGAACTTGTTGGTAAGCTCCGCCACGGCCTTGGCCTCGTAGATGCTAGATGTCTTCAAGGAGGACGAAGAGTGTCCTCGCTTGTCGCCCCATTGTTGATTGTTCGAGGCCATCTCCTCAATTAAGGCCGTAGCTTCATCGGGAGTCTTCGATAAGATGGCCCCATTTGCCGCGGCATCAATAATCTGCTTGGTCCCCTGTTGGAGACCATTGTAGAAGCTATGGACTAGCTCCCAATCTTCAATGCTATGGTGGGGGCACTGATGCTGCAGGTCTTTGAAGCGCTCCCATGCCTCGTAAAGTGTCTCTTGAGGTCCTGGCTTGAAGGACATGAGAGCACTCCTAATCTTTACCGTCTTGGAGGGCGGATAGAACTTGTCGATAAACGCGCTCGCCAACTCGTCCCATGTGGTAAAGACTCCTTCAGCTTGCGTCCTCAACCAATAAAGAGCTTTATCCTTTAGTGTGAAGGGGAAGAGGCGCAGTCTGATGGTATCTAGGGTGACGCCCGGCATCTGGAAGGTGGCACACTTCGACAGAAATAGCTGGATGTGGTAGTGAGGATTTTCATGGGCGTTCCCATGAAATGGATCCTGCTACATCAAAACCACAAGTCCGATCTTCAACTCAAAATTCTTGTCGGCCGCCAACTCTGGCGTGGCTATGGACGAGGTAGTGGAGGAAGTCTTAGGCCGGAGCCTATCTCGAATGGAAATAATCGTCGCCATTCTTGCCGCTAACTCTTCAGGCGTCTCCCGAACGTTCATAAACCTCCCTTCCGTATCGGCTCTCCTCTTCGCTCTGATTCTCCGCAATGTACGCTCGATCTCAGGATCAAACAATATATCTACGGGGTCCGCAGTGGATCTCGTGTACATGCACGAGAAAACAAAGTTTCAAAGAAGTGATTAGCATAATGGAAGGGTTAGATAAAAAAATGAAGAAATAAAACAAAAAGAAAGAAATAGCTAGGGTGGTAGGATCAAACACAATCGCCTCCCCAGCAACGGCGCCAAAAACTTGGTCGCGCCCGGGCGTACACCCTAAAGAGCGACCGTGTAGTTTTACCGCAAGCACATGGTGCAGCGACGAGCGGGTATCGAACACAGGGAGGACGTATAACAGTGCCTTCTCCGAACAACCTGGCTATGGGGACAGAAAAGTGGGAAATTTCCTTTCGGCGATGTTGTCACAATCGTCAAACAATGTAAAGAGATATAAAATCAAATAAAGACGCCTAAGGAATAGGGAATCCCCGCTACTCACCGTATCTCGTCATTGGATTCATCGGTTTCACAATTGCTAGGGTAGAATGTCGGGTGAACTAGTTGCAACTGAATGTAAAACCTAGCTCACGCTCTCTCGCTATTGCCGGTCTATAGCAACCCTAGGCTCGGGTCCAGTCTCTTGCAAACCCTAGCCTAGGCAAGCTAGCATTATGATCAACTTCATCGTTCAATCGCATCCCGAGCCTACTCTCGTGCAAACTCGGGCTACGACCTAGGTTGGGATAGTTCCTACCCGTCCAATCTCTTGCAAACGGGTATCGGTATAGAATTGCAATCGAGAATCCTAGCATCGGTCCAATCTCTTGCAAATCGATACTAAGGAAACTCAATTTCAACCCAATTCGGATTTCTAGGGTTTCCTATCGAATTGGGATCCAATCTCTTGCAAATCCCAATCGATATGAACTCCTAGCTATCTGTGTTATATCAATCCCAAACTAACCCTAATAGCATTTCTAGCAATAGTTCTACCAAATCATCACAAATCGGAAATTGGGCTCGTAGGGTTCATCCGCACGCCCTAAGACGTTAAGACTACTCACAAATCATATCGCAAATGGAATAACAATCAATTGAAATAGCAATAGAATTCATGGCAATATTCAAAATAGCAATAAAAATAGGATTTTTAATAGAGAGGGAGACAAACCAATGTAGCTTTTCAAGAATCCAACAAAATAACACTTTTCTCTCCTCTCCAATCACAAGAATTAAACTCTAAAAGTCTAATCTAAAAAGGCTGCCAAAAGCAATGAAAAAGCTCTCTAAACTAGGTTAGAATCTGGGGTTAAATACCCCCCAAAACTGCCCAAAAATTCGTGACCAAACTGCCCCTGCGTAGCTCCAAAATCGTGATTTCCGCTACAGGCAGCTGTGCTCACTCGGCCGAGTGACAAAAGTCGCTCGGCCGAGTGAGAGACCCTGAGAATTTCCAGTAAGTTTGGGGTCTTGGGGGTCTTCACTTCGGGGGTCACTCGGCCGAGTGAGTTGTCGTCACTCGGCCGATGGGCTTGTCTTTACTCGGGCGGACGGCAATTGCCACTCGGCCGAGTGGGGCTTCTGATGCTCAGATTGACGAAAAACAGTAGGTCGGGACTTTTTGATGGGCGTCGTCTGAGTGCCACTCGGGCGGACGGGATTTCGTCGCTCGGCCGAGGTGGCTTCTGATGCTCGGCCGAGTGCACGCTGATAGCGTGTCCGATCTGGCCGGCCGAGCAGGGTCTCGATGCTCGGCCGAGTGACTCCTTCACTCGGCCGAGTGAGATGCTAAAAATGCCTAATCTGAATGTTCCTGCCTCCTCGTCGCTCCTACGACGTTCTTTCTTCTTCCGCTCCTCTCCAATAGCAAAATACTCCTCGGGGAAGTCGTCGGTGACACTCCGGAGTGGGTGTATCTCGGAATCACTCCAAATCGCTCCAAATCTCCTGAAATACGACAAAAACAACAAATCGTGAAAAGTATCGCAATATTGTCGATAAATCGTGAAAAACATGATTTGAGCGATCTAAATGGCATGCAAACATGAGGGGAAAAAGGTGTAAAATACGGAGTGATCACCAACTAAGGGCCTTATCCTAATCAGCGATGCGGCATGCAATATAGCATGCCCCCAAGCATCCACAGGCAACTGGAATTACATGAGCAATGGACGTGCAATCTATTGGAGTCACTTTATAAGAGACTCTGCTAATCCATTCTGGGTATGAACTTGAGCTACAGGATGTTCAACTTCAATACCCGTTGCCTGGCAATAGTCTTCGAAGATTTGGGAAGTAAATTCGCCCGCATTGTCAAGACGTAATTTCTTGATATGATTATCGGGGAAATGAGCACGCAACCTAATTATTTGTGCCAATAGCTTTAGGAAAGCTAGGTTGTGAGTGGACAAAAGGCACACATAAGACCATTTTGTGGATACATCAATAAGTACCATGAAGTACCGAAATGGGCCACTTGTGGAGTGAATATGCCCGCAAATGTCGCCATGAATTCTCTCTAAGAATCCAGGAGACTCTAATCCCACTTTTAGAAGGGAGGGTCTCGTTATTAGTTTTCCTTGAAAACAAGGGGGACATGGAAATTCACCCTTTTGAAGAATCTTCAGGTTCTTCAAATTATGTCCTCGGGATTCAGAGATAATGCGATGCATCATAGCTGATCTAGGGTGACCAAGTCTATTGTGCCAAAGTTGAAACTCTGGCAATGAAAGGCACTTCTGGTGCTCAGTCATTTTGGCTTCTATTGGTTGAATATACATGTGGTAGATACCCGACGGGAGTCCCTTAAATCGTTCGTGGATGGACTTCTGGCCATCTTTTTGACGAGTCACATACATATATTCAATGTTTTCTTCATCTCTAGTTTCCAAGTGATATCCGTTAAAACGAATATCTTTGAAACTTAAGAGATTTCTATTAGATTTTGGAGAGAATAATGCATTTTGTATTTTAAGTCTTGTGTTATTTGGGAGCAATATGATTGCTTCCCCAGATCCTTCGATTATGTTGGACAGTCCTGAAATCGTAATTACGGGACCGTCATATTTGTCTAAGCTATTAAAATAGCATGGATCGCGAAGGATAGTGTGCGTTGAGGCACTGTCCACTAGGCACTCATACTTCATCTATATATAAGCAAAATGAGAGTTTATTTAAGTAAATGAGAAACAGACATTTAAATAAAAGTTCTCTCAGATGAAACTACAGATGAAGTTACATAATTTTAAATGCATAGATATAAGATAGGGCTCAATCGAGCAGGTCGTCATTTTCGAAATCTTTGGCAGTAAACTTCGTGAGAGGGTGAACAGCTGCCATGTTTGTTTCAGGCTGAGACTTATGGTTTGCCTGATACAGATCCTGGAGGTGCTGAGGAGTGCGGCAATTTCTGGACCAATGTCCAGTCATGCCACATTTATGGCATTTATCCTCCCAGGTCTTCTTAGGAATTGACACTGGATCAGCGTTCTTACGCTTCCAAGAGAGGTTTCTCCTCCCTTTGTTGTTGTTGTTGATCTGGAGAGGTGCTCCTCTTGCTGGCTTCATTAAAGCTTTCCCTTTATTCTTTCTAGCCTTCTTCTTGTTTTTCCACTTCTGGGGAGAAACATGGTGGGCTTCAGGGATAGTGGCAGTACCAGCAGGGCGCAAATTATGAGTGGCAAACAATAAATCTCTATTCTGCCTGCCCTAAGAAGTCAAGAGATCAAATCAGAGAACTTCATGAAGTTGCGTTCACGATACTGCTGCATGAGGATTGCATCTTTCTCGTGAAATGAGGTAAATGTCTTTTCCAACATGCGATGCTCAGTCACTTTTTCACCGCACAACTTCAGGCGAGAGGTGATATTATGAAGTGCAGAGTTATACTCAGCAACGGACTTATAATCCTGAAGTCTGAGGTTTTTTCACTCAAAACTGGCACGTGGTAATATTACATCAATTTGATGTTTATAACGTAGCGCTTGCCACAACACCAATGGGTCTTCCACCGTTAAGTATTCGACCTTTAAGGTCCGATCTATGTGTCTTCTGATATAGATAATGGCTTTCGCCTTATCTATGTCGGAGACTACGGTAGGAGAACTGCTAGATGGTTGTGCCTCTTCAGGGGCACTGCTAGCAGGTGTCTCGGCCACTACAGGGGCCAGAATAGAGTGGAGAAATGACATCGATCGCAAGTGGAACTTCAGGTCCACTCACTAGCTAAGATAGTTCTTTCCCGCTGCATCAAGAACTTCAAAATCGACGCTTGCCAATTTTGCCATTATAATTTATGCAATTTAAATAAGCACGTATTAATAATTTAAACATCATGCTAAAAAGAAATAAATAAGAAAAAATGGGGGGATCGGCCAGATACCCAACACATAAAATGTCCAAAGTCCATATTACAGTCCATAAAGAAGAAAAAGAAAAATACAATTTAGAAACACTATTTGGGTCCCAGCTATATGCAATCTCCTCCGTCTTCATAGGTAGTAACACCGGTCTTTGGCATTATACATAAATTTCTCACTACAAATTTCTCTCAGAAATGAAAAAGAAATTACAAAGAGAATGAATATAATTAAAAGGGTATCTAAAAATTGGTCGATCCCTAAAAAAAGCATTTTGACTTATTTAAACATCCACGCAGTTATATATGCAACATGCAAATAATAATAGCGCAGCATCACAAACATTACAAAAATCATCAAGCCCAAATATTGGATAAAATAATTTAATTTAAGTTAAAAGGATTAGTTGGACCATGGGGAAACATCATTCATCTTTAGGTTAGTTAACTAAAGACAGAGCGGTCTCAGGATCCGTTTAATCAATTTAACTTAAATAAATGTTTTATCCAATGCTTACGATATTTATTAATTGAAAAGTAGCAGATAAAATATCATCATCCGCAAGTCCTGTGGGCTAAAGGCGGGCAGTAGGCCCGATAGCAAAAATAATAATCATATTATTTTGCAATGAGATAAACTGGGCTTCTGGCCCGAATAAACAGACAAAATAAATTATTGTTCTAATTTGGGCCACAGGCCCATAAGAATAATAAAATTTAATTTAATTGTCATTGTTATGAACTGGGCTTCAGGCCCAATAAACAGCCAAACTAATTAATTATATAGTTTTGGGCTGCAGGCCCATGGGCTGTAAAATTTTAAATCAAATTTAACACAAGTCTAAAAACAAACTCTAGGGTTTAAGAATGCAAAAAGCCCCCAAAACCCTTCATTTTTCAGATAGTGTCCCTTTCCCATCACTGTCTATGAAAAACAGCGCGCCCCTGTCAAGGAGGGGCAGCAGCCTGAAAACCCCCCATGTCCGGAAGAAACAAACGTACAGAGGACCCCCCCTCCCCGTCCACGTTCTGCGTCGTACAGAACCCCCCCCCCCCCCCTCTCGGGGGGAGGGCGTCGCTCAGATCCCCCCATCCGCAGGGGGGTTGCAGGGAACCCCCCCCCCCCCCCCCCCCTCGAGGGGGAGCTGAAGGGTTTTACATGGGTTATTTTTAATTTTGTTGTTTAGCAAAATGTAGCAGATTTATACAAGCCTATATAAATGCATTGTAAAATCATATCAAACTCTATCTTGTAATTGTCTACGGGATCGAAAAAAGTACCTCTATGTCAAAGATCTAGGGACGATTGTAATAAGAAAAAGCTGTAGATCGAAATCCCGCTCCCGACACGCCTAAAAAATCGCCGCAACGTTTCTCCGCAACGGATCGCCGCAACAATTAGATTCCTTAGCGCGTATGGGGTTAAATTTGAGGGGATACGGGAGAAAAATCTCAAAGAATTGAGAGCTGAAGTGCTGATAACGTGTATGAATTTGTGTGTCTCTCAAGCGTAAGAGTTCGTGCAAGTAATATAGATCTGGGAGTCCAGATGTCGAATCCTCAGGAGAAAATCTGTTGCAACCACAAAGCTTAAATCAAATAGAAAGTCAACGTAAAGAGACTAACCACTTTTGATAACAATGGTTTAGGTGGGTTTGATCGTGGTTTTAGTACGTGACCAATATGAGCAAGAAATTTTCGTGTATGAAAATATCTATGAGAAGTATGCACATGGTATGGGTTCATTAGGATCCATGATTTGTATTAACTTGGTTGATTAAATATAACTCAATGAATTCTCTTTTTGAGAGCAATTCATCGGAAAATACCCTTTTGGGGATTAAAGCAAAATATTGAATACGGTCGTTGCTAAAGTTATAATCTTTTAAAAATACGATATGAAACTCCATTTTGGAGAGATCAAAACTCACCCTTGTGGGGCGATCATCAACTCAATCACGTTCTTTTGGAAGATGAAAAAGATGATTTTAAAATAAAGATTACAACTTTATCAACGTTACAATTTTTGCCCGAATATTCAACCAAACAAATACAAATCATATCCCCTAACTACACCATACCATGCACAATGAGAATTTAGCCACACATGCTGAAATTAACTAAGAATTTCATCACATTAAACATGGTTCCAAGCAATACAAGTAAATAGAGTTCAAAATACGCAATAGAGTTCAAGAATATCACCAAATACGCTCGCTTTTAGCCTAAGAAAACTCTTCTTCTTCCACTAAAAGCCTCTGAAAATTCCCTCAGGTTGCTCTCTGTAATGCCAGGGATTTGCTGCAAAAATCGGCTCCAAAATCGCCCAAATACGCCAATAATCCGAAGCAAAACCCCTAAAATACCTTAAATACACACATTGCGGGTTTAATTTGCTTATTGGGTCAAAACCCGCTCCAAATCATCGCCCAAACCCAAAGTCCACCGCCGGAGCAATTTCCAACCGTAGGATTGAAGCGGGATGGACTGAGGAGCTGACACGTGGCCAGTTATCGGATCTCGCCCGCATCCGCTCTTCGAGTTTGCGTCGGAGGGTTTGTCGACCGTCGGATCTTCATCAACGCTCCACGTCGCCCCTAGATCGCTGCTTCGCCTTCAATTAGCGGGGAAAGTAATGGTCGTTGGATCAGCATCGGACGGTACTCGGAGATCCACGTCGCCTGTAATTTCGTTCTTCGCTCGCTCAGCAGCTCGAATCCAAGCCGTCCATTCAATAAGCGGGATTTAACCGCGTGCTGCCGCGTGTCATTTGAATTTCGCGCTTCGCTGCTTTCGTTTGTCGGGGCTTCTCTTAACCGTTCGATCACGATCGCACGTCACGTAATAGGCCGCGTCGCATCTCTGCTTATCCCTCCGATCTGAGCGGTCCGTCGCTCGGATGCAGCCACGTAGCATGATGCGGGGCGAATACCGCTCAAACTTTGTCTCCGGGCGGTTGCTTTTTCGACCGTTGGATCATGTAGAGAGGTGGCGGAGGCGTGCCACGTGTGCTCTGGATGAGCGGTATGGCGTACGACGGCAACCGTATCTCGTATTTAGGGCCGTATTTCGACCGTATTTCCCCATTTAAACTGTATTCTGCATTCAATAAATCACAGAAATTAATACAGATCTCAGAAAAATACAAATAAATAGTCGTTGGAATCGTAAGAACGAGACCAAGCCATAAAAAATATAAAAAGGTAGAAATACTCAATAGAATTCATACTTTGTGCAAAATCAAGTGATATCTCTAATAAATGATGGTATACATTATACGAACGCATTAGAGACCAATTAAACATCATTTACACACAAAATATTACTAGATGAGGGGTTTAATAAGCAATATTCAACCCGAATCACAAGATCACCAAATTTGGATATTTGCATCCAATGTTTTAGTCTGAAGAGATCTTAGAGTTTTACGAACCAACTTTACCTCTGAATATTTTTTTCCAAGTTGATAAGCTTGATTTGTAATATCTCTCAGTTTTTCATTAAATACAGCAATGGTATCATCATCATCCATTCTCAATTCTTCAAATTGTGAAGCAAGCATTTGTAGTTTAGAAACTCTTACCGAATTGGTTCCTTCATGAACAGTTTGAAGAATGTCACATGCTTCTTTAATCGATTCACAAATAGAAATAAGCTTGAATTGTTCTTCATCAACAGCCATAAAGAGAGCATTAACAGCTTTAGAGTTTCCAAGAGCCGCACGTTCATCAATCTGACTCCAGTCCTTTGTCGCCTTGAGAAATTCATTGTCGTCTTTGTCAACTTCAACAGGAGGAGACCATCCTTCAACAACGGCTATCCAAGCTTTTTCATCAAGGGATTTGATAAAAGCACGCATCATTGATTTCCAATATGTGTAGTTGGTTCCTTTAAGAATAGGAGAACGAACAACGGAAGCACCTTCTCGAGTATTCATTATTGACGTACTGATAATTCAAGATCACGCCCTCTTTGACAACAAAGCAGCACTGGTGACCCGCTTTGATACCAATTGAAATTCAGTACTTGGGAATTAATCATATAAGCATGAACACATATACGGAAAACACAAGAACACACAGCACTTGGTAACGCAGTTTGGTGCGCATACTTACATCTGCGGGGCCACGCCCAGAAAAATCAGATTGCTCCAATATATCAAAATGATTACAATCACTAGTATTGCAATTTCATTAGGAGGAACACACTCCCCCTTAATACAAACTGCAATGAGTGATCCCAATCAACCCCATGGAGTAATCACCACATGATCCCCTTGCACCAACTGACTAGATCAAACTCCCTTTGATCCCTACCTGCGTAGCTGTCAGCATCCTTCCCATGAAGTAGAAACCGCAAGATCTCCTTGCAAAATTGACTAGATAAAACTCCCTTTGATCCCTACCTGTGTAGTCATCAGCCTCCATCCCCGAATGTAGAACAACAATCTTCACGAAAGAGATAAACCCAAGTAGAATCCGCATGAGTGCCTTATAAGTCAGCCTCCGCCAATTCAGGAACTGTTTCGGGTAAACAGTTCAATCAAATCTCATGCATATTTTCTGCCCATATATCAAGGAACCACTTCGGGCAAGTAGTCACATAAATCAAGGAACCACTTAACCATTTCGGTTAAATAGTTCAATCAAACCTCATGCAGATATTTCGCACATAAATTAAGAAGCTATTTCGGGTAAATAGTCATATAAAATCTCAAGCAGATATTTCCCCCATCAATCAAGTAACCACTGAGATTCTGACATTAAATCAGATATCTCCGCCCATCAATCAAGGATCTATTTCGGGTAAATAGAACCAATAACTCAAAGAACCAATTAACCAATTTGGGTAAATAATTCTATCGAATCTCATGCTGATATTTCCCCCAAAATATAGTAACCACCGAGATTTCCACCAGATTCTAAGCAAGTAAATAAGATCTAAACGGAGCAGCAATAACCAAATCTAAATTCATGAAGACAGAAATTCTGCAACTGAATTCTAGATACCACATGTTGTGAACAATGTTATGACATGGCTTACAACATGACTCATGGATGTACAGAAGAGGGTCAGATTCCTCAACCAAAACACTCCTGATATGGTGCCGCTAATGCCAACATATAGCAACAGAAAAATCAACCCAACAATATCCAAATTCTTTGGAACACATATCTTATCATTTAACTTACGCAAAGACATAAAATTCTTTTTAGCATAAGCTAGGATGCATAAACACATGATTTGTTGGATTTCACTCTCTTTTTGTATGCAAATTTACTACACATGAAAGCAAAAATTTTCTTAACAAATTAGCATGCAAGTTCTTTTTGCCTTGATTCTTCTCATAATTAGCTCTAAAAATTACTAGAAATAGAATCATGCTTATATGAAGAAGTTGTACTTAAGCAAACATTGCTTTTAATTAAATTATCACATTTAAGTACAAGCTCTTCATGTTTCAACTTACTCCCAGATAAATCATTAGCAAGTACATCAATTCTAGCATTAAAGTCGTTGCAAACGTTCATGAGCACAATATTTTCATTTTTCAAAATTTTACTTTCTAAGCTCAATTTCTTAATGATCAAATTAGCATCATTTAGTTTTGAAAGAGAAGTAGTATGTTCATGCATAAAACAACTATTACCATACAACTAGATAGCATGCTTAACTTTTAAACAATCATGATCATGCTTTAATGAACTAAATTTATTTTGCAGTAACTTATAATCCTTGAGTAAATCATTATAAGCATCTAATAACTCATCTTTAGAGGTAGCTTGTACCTCATCACCATCTAATAACTCTCAAGGACAAATCTATTAACACGTTTCAAATGAAACCAAGTTACAACACGTCTACTTTTCCACAAGCCGGTAAATAAACCAACACCTCTCCACCAGCGAATACACCGCATACTTAAGTGAGAAAAATACTTACAAGGCTCTTTTACTAATAGCCTTTGAGTTAAAGCTCTTATGTTCAAGTGTTATGGCTATAGTATTGATCTCCAAATAATGTTGCAAATGAAGCTTTTGAGATCAAAAGATTGGCCAAGAAAGATATATAAAAACTTTTAAATCAATGGCCAACAAAGAGGGTTTTTACTAAATGCTTTTTCACTTGAAAACGGTTTTTACCCAAGAAAATTGATCATAAAAGTATGTAAATAAATGTTGAACCTCAATAAATAGGGCTCAAATATGGTCAAAACATATTGTCAAAAGACCTCCAACGGTCAAAAACGGCTAGTAAAAATCTTCTTGTTAGAGCTCAAAGCTAGTAGTAGTCGACTACTGGTCGACTAGTCAAGAGCTAGGCACTGGACCATACACTACAGTCGACTAGGCCAGTTCAATTCAAAAAATGGTTAAGCTCTCTGTAAAAACTGGTCGACCATAATTCATCGACTGGTCAACCAGAGAAATGGTACTAATCGACTACTCTAAGAATACTAGTCAGCTAATTTTCTGATACATGCCTAGCCATTGCTCAGATTTACTAAGTCGATTAGGTACTCAGATTTACTAAGTCGATTAGGTATCTGGTCTAGTCGACTAGTCAACCTATAAGCAGGGTTTTTGACCTATTTAACACTTATGGATGATTTTAAAAATATTTTAAAACATTTATAATGTGTTCCTAAGTGTGTGCATGCTTCAACAAAGACGTTAACATTCTGCCAAGACAAAAATGAAAAGTATATTGAAATAAATTTACTCTTGAAACTCATTGATGCATTCACCTGATAATAAGCCATGTCGTGGTTCCTTTGGCCTCCATGGTATTTGTCCTCTACACATTTTTGTTTGTCATCATAGTTCAAACATACACTCGTGAAATCATTAATATCCAATATGTTTGCTCATCATCAAAACATTAATGGGGTGACTAAATATTTAACAAGATTATGAACCTAAAACCCCACTCATCTAACCAAGCAGTTGATCTCATGATCTTGAAGGTTCTTGCTCAACAATAATCACCAATGCTTGCATTTTGTACAAGGCATAACATTTCTTTCCTCGTGCTATGACAAGATATCCCATGACATGCTTTCTTTGTTCTATACCGAATGTATTGGCATATCCTTCCTTGTTCAAATTACATGATGATATTAGATTTGGGTTAAGCTCAACTTAAATAACCTTTTTACAAGCATGAGTTACTCTTAGTTCGTATGTCATGAATTCCCATGATCGTATATCTTCCACCATTTGCCCATTTTTGAGTACATCATGATCACTAGACTTATATGTTAAGAAAAAGTCTCTCTGCATGGTCACATGCTAAGAAGCTCCAGTGCCCACCATCCGGTACATGTTATGATGTGTTACACCTATGTAATTATCTTTGCAATCAGAAATCATAAGAAACTCATCTCTCTTTATTGTAGCATTAATATCCTTGCTTCATGTTTTTCATCACCTTTGTCCTTTATGTTCTTGTATCTCTTATATCTGTTGACAATGTCCCTACATGTGAATGTGATACTTAACACTAAATAGTTACGGTTAGCGCTAAGCTTACAAAAGGTAATTCTTAATAATAGATACAACAGATTAATATAATGAGAATTAACACAATCATAATATAGATAGACAAGCACAGACAATCGATCCAAATAGCCAAGAGCAAACACCATTTAGTTATACTGGTTCGGTCCAATCTCGGTCGACGTCTAGTCTCCAAGTAAATCACGCCTGAGATTTCCATTATAACTTGCAAATCTACAAGAATAGTACAGCCTCGCAACTTGAAAAACACCATTGCCAATTGTGAACCCAATCTCAACACCTGAGATTGAAACCTTCTCAAACCCGAGAGTAAAAGCACCTCAACACCGAGGCTATCTCCTCACAACCAAGACAAACCTTGAGAACAAGATTACAAAAATCCTTAAGCCTTGAAGATGAAGATATTGTGTAAATATGACTAAGAGAATTGGTTTCCATTCTATAAGATTTGATCTCTGGAAAGAATAGAAACAAGCCTCAAAAGATGAGAAGTGAAAGCACAAGCACAAAGGGAAATATATGGAATTTCTTCTTGTTTTTTTTTCTATTTCATGTATCTTCCATCACTTAAAGTCCCCGAGTGATCCTCTTTTTATAGACTGAAACTGCATAAAGCAGAATCCCAAAAATGCTCTTAAAACGGCTAGAAAACAGTTAGTTGAGTAAATTCCATTTTGTGCAATTGTTAGTTGATTAGTCTGCTAAAGTTCATCTATTAGTCGACTAATTGGATTGCTCTGGTTGACTAATCTATAAGCCAGAAATCTCATCCAGTTTTCTGTCCGGTATTAGTCAACTAGTGTTAAGTCATTGGTTGATTAACACATAGTTAGTCAACTAGTACTTCTTCTTCTTTTGACTAACCAGTCATGTCATGGAACTGCAAAAAAGTATTTGTTTATAACTAGTCAAGTAGAGCTCTTCTATTGGTCGACTAGTATTGATACAAATGCACAGATAGTTACAGCAATCTATTAATCGATTAGGGAGATAGTGTTGGTCAACCAATAATGATTAAAATGCATAGTATAATTACGAAACCTAAAGGTTTTGACTAGGACTAATATCATATTAATTCTAAGTTATTTCCTAGGGTTTCATGTGTGTATGTGACATCTTCAAGGTCTTAACAAAGATTCTAAGATAAGAAATATTAAATACATCTATTTACATATTTTGCCTTCAATATCTTGATTGATGTATCTATGAGTCCATCTTCTTGTCATATGTATCTTCACATCATCTTGTTGCCTTGGCACGTTACACCATCACGTAATTTGTGAAGCTTGCTTTGTGATATTACTTTGATATCCATGCTTCAGTAATCTATGCTTAGCCTTTTTGGTCCTTCAACAATATCCACACAGACATTAGTCCAATCATAATGTTTGCTCATCATCAAAACACATATTGAAGGAGTCCAACATCCAACATTTGTGGCATTTCTCCTTCATATGGAAACTGACTTTTCGTCATGAAACTGTAATGTTCCTTCCTGGTTTTGATCTTCTCACAGACTTTTCTTAGTTTTATTTCTTGCTTTTAACATGTAGCTTTATGTGAAAAAGGCGAAAAAGGCTTCGTACATTGAAGGGTCTTATACGTTCTGTCTTGTTCTGTCTTGTTACTTGATTTTGTTTCTCAGAGAAAGTTGTTGGCTTCCTCATCTCAAGTGAAAGATATCAAATTGTACAATTGAATCGTTTGCATACAAGGCAAACATTTTTTTGCTGTTTTTTTTAAATTTGTTTCATTCATTATGATAGATTTTCTATGTGTACTAGGATTACACCGTCGCTTTTTCATGTGTTATGTACAGAATTTCTCCACTGTTTTTTAATGATCGAGGATCAAATATACTTCAGGTTCATTTATATTTGGGGTTTTGAGATTTTAAAATGTGTACAACAATCCAACAAAAAAAATTGAAAAATATGGAAGAATGGGTTTTTAGTGAACGTGTACACAGGTACCTTACATGTGCACGTCCACAAGCACATATTGTAGATATGTATATGCGTATATTTATTTATTTATTGTCACGCCCCGCTTCCCAAAAATATGAAGGCGAAGCGTGAGAAGGTCCGCTCAGACTTGAAGCTACAAAGCTGCAAGTCCGATAAGCGTCAATCAAATTTAAAACTGCAGGTCCTTGCAATGCGAACGAAACAAAGATAATAATAATGAAATGAGACAAAAGATACATCTCAGAATATCCATAAAATAAGTTTCCAACATCGCAGAAAAGCCACCAGGCTAAAAGAAAAGAGACTAAAAGCCCAAACATGGCCAACAAAAGTACAAAGTACAAAACAACGGTGCTACGCACCAACAACTAACAAAAGGCCTAAAACAAAATAAAGTTCAACAAAACTCAAAGAATGGTCACCGGTGTCCACCAAAATCCTCCTGGGCAATCATGGACTCAGACTCAGCGTCAGCAAAACCTCACGTACTCAGCAACTGTCTCTGGCTCAGGTCTAAAATGTGACACCCAAAAGAGCAAGGTGCACATGTCAGCAAGTCTACAAGAGACTTGTGCAAGGAAACTGAAAGTAAAGTGAACAACCTAGCAGTTCTAGCATGAATGCGATGACATGGCAGTTTAAAGTATGAGTGCAACAGGTAAAGTAAAGTAAAGTAAAGTACGAGCATGGCATGGCATTCACAAGACAAGTACAAGACAAGGAAAGTAAGCACCTCGTGCACAGAGATTCCGTCTTTTGGCTAGAGGGCTGATTAGGCCACTCCTAAGCTCAAGCGAACGTTTATCCCTACCCCTCCACGTGTGTCGAGCCAGGGCCTTACCCCCGAACGGTAATGCTCGCTTCTGGACCACGAGCCAGGAAGTGTGTAAACAAGTATGGCGTAGGGGTGCACCTAGCCGGACAAGTAGTACGAGGACAAGTATTGTAGCGTGTGCTACGATGCAACAATCAATGCATGGATGACATGGCATGTCAAGTAGTAAAGCGTACAAGTAAGAAAAGTAAACGTGACAGTTTAGCATGCATGAATGACAAGTTTAAGGGTTGGATCTAGCTTCGTTGTCAAGCTAGATCATTTAGGTGACGGATCTAGTTTCGTTGTCAAACAAGATCAAGTAGGCGTCTAGCCAGCTATCATTTCACTGACTAGTCTCTTTTACGCTAAAAGCAAGGAAGTGGCCTAAAAACATGGCCCTACACAAGAGTTGGCAAGTTTCACTTGCCTGTAAGTACAACGTCTGAGCACAGCGTCCAATGAGTCCAAGAATCACAATTATCCTACGTGCAAAGTCCACCGGCCTAAAGTCCATATTATTAATCTTCATTAGTGAATTTAAAACATTTAAAATACTTTAAAAACATCAATTTTAGTCTTGATTAGCATGCAATTGGGTTGGGGTCCTAGGGGTGCAAAGCGTTACCTCAACACGACGCGAAAGCTACACCGGCGTCGGGTAGCGACGCCGGGGGTTGGAATAAAAGATCGCGCTCCAAGTCCAGATTCCAATTAGATTCCCCGCTGGAAATTTCAGAGCAATCAACCCGGGCGACGATTCCAGATTCCAAAGCTAGTACGTGCGACGACGGGCTACGACGTGCGAAGACGTCGTACGCGACGAATCCTCGAAGAGCAAGCACCAAGGTGGGGCCCACAGTAGTCCTAGGGACCTTTGGGGGACCCACAATAACTCTGGAGAACTTGGGGGGCCCACAGAGGCAAGTGGTACGACGGATGCGGGGTTGCGACGAGTGGCTCTCGGTCGTACAGCCTCGGTGCGGGGACCTGTCTCGGTCAGACACTAGGAACGGCGCTGTGCGACGATTGGGGGCGTGCAACAGCGCGGGTGCGGGGAGATCCTTCGGTCAGACCGGTCGGGGGCGTCGGTCGTGCGCTTGGGATACGAGGCTGCAACGTTGCAACGTTGCAACGTTGCGACAACGGTCGGTGCGGGCGGGGCGACCGGTCAGACACGGAGCGGAGCGGGGCGACGAGGCGGGTCGATGCGGAGCGCTTGGATGCGAGGCGGATGCGGGCCAATCCCTCGGTCAGACCGAGGGAACGGAGCGGCGGTCGCTGCAGCGGTGCGGAGCGGCTAGGATGCGGGGTTGGCCTTCGGTCGGAGCGGGGAAACGGCGCTGTTTCCTTCGGTCGTGCGGCAGCTGAACGTCGCAACGTTGCGACGAATCGTCGCAACGTTGCGACGAATCGTCGCAACGTCCAATTTCAAGTTTGGAAGAGGCTAGGGCTAATTTCTTGCGAAAATAGGTCTTGCTAGGGGTTGCTTATATAGTATAGATGGGTTGACTTGGTCTAGGGCTAAATCTAATAGGATTAGAAGTTTAAAAAGATTTAAAATTTGAAATTCAATTACTCCAACTCATCCAAGGGTTTGACCTGGTCCAAATGAGCTGGAAATTGGCTATAAAATTCTTTAAAACGTTTTAAACTCAAATAAATTTTCTTTGGCCGAAATTAATTTAAAAATAAATTATTAAAAATAATATAAAACTTGTTAAAAATATAAAAGTGGTCAAATAGACTCCAAAAATTATAAAATAAATATCGTGGTGATCGTGGCGACGAATGTGAGCTAACTAAGAAGACGGATCTCAGTTTCGATGTCGGACGATGAAACTAAAAATAGAAACGTCTCCCGTCAAGAGTGAGAATCGTCACGTCTCATCGAGTAAGTTTAAATTGTGGGAAAACGACTCGAGAAGTGTCGTTCCAAGATAGTGCCACTATTTAATACTCTCAGAGACGTTCGCAACGGCATATCACACAAAAGTGTTCATAATCAAATAAAGTCTAAAATAAACACGTGCACGGCCAAAAGCACGTGCACGAACAACGCACAACGAAAAGTGGTCGTTACATCCTCCCCACCTTAGAATAAAGTCCGTCCTCGGACTTTCTAATATAGCTAGTCTCTCTAGTAACTACCCCATTCAAGTCATAATAATTTAAACCGGGTATAGTCATTACAAGTGCTTATATATGCACTAGGTAGTCAAACATTCATACTACCAACACGTATACATATACATTCTCGTACGTCATATACTTATACCTATTATGGCCAGTCAACTCATACACGTATTTCAATCACGTATATAAGCATGCACCCCTTATATAACTACCACCTACCTAATCGCAAACAATATTTCAGATACTCATATAAGGATAGTTTCACGCTTAGCCAATACAATCATCGCTCTTCCTATATGTAGCTACCTATGTACAAACATCAAGGGTATACTACCCTCTAATAATCCTTAGTATTCATCCAACAACAAACACATCAACACATGTAGTCACACCGTACCATAATTAATCAAGTTTCACTATATATATATATATATATTCACCACTACTATAGTTTCACAATATATAGTCATTCATGCAAATAGTTCACCATATATTCACATCACGTACGGTCCTATAACTGTATTTACGACACACCATATATATCGTAGTCATCAATACCTATAACTAAGCACATACTTACCCATGCATGGTGCACACCCATACACGCTAACTTTTCATTCACGTATACCAATCATATCATTATATAACTAGCACACCTACACACCTAGTTTAGCTAGTACACATATGTTCACATAACAAGTCCTTAGTAAATAACTATACCACAAGACAAACACATATAACTATATACTGGTGTAGTGACCCACAATCATGTGCGTAGCACAACCAGGCACAAACACTCCTATCACTATACATACATCAAACATTGCTATATTCAAACTACAAACATACATTCAATATACTTAGAGTTTACCCACTCAAACTTGAGTGAGACTCAATACACACATCAGGATATTCTATATACGTAACACGGCATTCATACCTATACCAATACCATTCCAATATTTATACGTCTATCAATACAACCACATACTTTCCATAAATCAATCACACTTAATATTTAGTCCGGCAGTACTCACGTAGTTCAATCATTCTATATACCATAATAATAATACAGACATTGCACACGTATATTTATAATACACTCCTTCATACATGCATACGTATTCATCGTATAGTCACGCGTAACTAATGTATATATTCACACCATAGCCTACTACCTATAGCTAGTATACCAACATCTATACATACATAGTTAGGATGTGCAATGGTCGTGTATACCTCGCGGTATACACGCATACAACATCCCGAAAGCAAGCAATACCAATCAAAATTATACTCCTACTACCATATGTATATCACCTATATACTCATGCAACGAAACGGAACTACTTACGTCTAAACACTAAATATATCGATTTACGAGCACATACTCATACGTAATAATATATGGGTCACTCAATAGGCCTACTTACTTAACTATACATACACTTATTATTATCACACCTAGCACACACATAGCTTTACCAATCATTTTATTTCAACCATTATAAGTATCTCTTACTACATACACAACTTAGATATTCCAACGCTAATTCAAGTATACACAAGCATCCCTAGTATAGTATAGCTATCCACAAAATCTATAACTACTATCACACAACAACTTCATACTATCGCGAATAGCTCCGAGTATATATATATAAATATATCACACAATAGGCAAGCACCAATATACTATGGGGGTATACTCATTCAAGCTCACGTACACAAGTTAGGTACGTGCACAACGACACCTCGCAAGGGTCCAAGGGTCTACTAACAACTAGGGGTTGACACAGACATTGACGGACCCCAAGGCCTAAGCAATAAAGAGAGATCGAGGGCGAGACGAGGGAAGGATCGATAAGCACGAGTTCAGATAGGACGAATACAAGGAGACGGCTTGGTTAGACGAAACATTGACTCAAAGGTGATGTTTAGGTTGAGGGAAAAAAGAGATGTAGTGATGCTTTATAGAAGGGGAAAAGAAATAGGGTAGGTAGCACATGCTAAAATACGTGAAATCTGAAAACTGTTGTACTTTAAAATCCTCGTCTGAGAAGAAATGTTTGGGGATCGATAAAACGAGTTGTTCAAAATAAATCTGAGTCGAATATTCAAAATAATAGAAAATGGCCTATTGGTTTTAAAAATCATTTTAAAAGGAAGTAAAATCATTTACACGAATATTAAGGACATGGTTTAGAAAATTTATACGTCAATAATTTAATATAATGTTGCCAAAAGTTTTTGAAAGTCAAAGAATGGAATCAAGCAACGGAAGAATTTAAAATCAGGTTAAATGCTTTCAAAACTTTAGGCTATGGAAAATTGAAAATAATCAATTTGAAACTACTTTTTAGGGAACCAAGGTTTGCCAAAAAAAAGGTGAAACAGATTTGCACAAGGTTCTTAATATATGAGCATAACAAGTCTGGCACGGTTATAAAAATATAGTTGAAATTCAATTTGGTTTAGAAATTTTTCTAAAAGCGTGTATGGTGAGCGGAAAGAAAATAGTAGTAACTTAGCATAAGAATTATCAGGATCGAATAGCAAATCTTTAAAATCAAATCAGGGAGGGTCTAAAGCAGGAAGAGGTTATGAAAATAGTAATTTTGCAAAAATCTGAAATAGTGAGAACGACGAGCAAAAACCAACTTGCTGAAATCTGAAATTCCATGTGTCTTGAAAGTATATTAAAGTAAACACGATGTATTATTCAAATGGCATAAATAAGAGGGAAAATTATAAATCAAACTGAGCAAAATAAAAGTACGGTTCAGAATTAAAATTAATATATGTAGGAACGACACATTTACACAAGTACAAAAAACATAGGCTGGGGAAATACTATAGACTAGTATTCAGAAATTCCGACAACCGTTTTAAAAATTTAAATCAATGAAGGAGTATGAATTATAAGTATTTTAAAATTTTGAACAAAATTAAACTTAGGGAAAAAGGAAATCGAAAAATACTTTCAGAAGATTCAGGTTTGTAATGGGGAGGGTCGAAAATTGACGACGATCGTCATGAGGCGATCTCGTGAATCGAGGCAAGGGAATTGGTCCGATGATACAAACATACATACGCCTAGGATATGAATCGGAAGAGCTACGGGAAAACTCCTACGGTCGACTAACTAAAGATTAGGAACTAGGCGCTAAGACCTTCTAAGGGGCTGGACGGTAATGAAATGCGTTCAGCTTGGTCCGAAATCGATGAACCCAAAAGCGAACGTCTAAAGGAGATTCTAGAAGTCTAATATGGTCAGGGGTAAACAAGGACCACTAGGGTAACTCCTATGACGATTGAATCAATTGCTAGATGGGGGGTCTAACTACAATCAGGGCCTCTAACTAGCAAGCACAGACGTCTAACTAAGCCTTCTTATCACCTAGTGTCCTAAGAAAACAACTGGACTAAAGGGCTTATGACTCGGATGTTGCAATTTATTTAATGGACATTCTGTTATTATCGTTGTTCCTTTAATTCGCAATTGCAAGATTGGACCTGCATGGGCCACCAACAAAACCTGTCACGCCCCGCTTCCCAAAAATATGAAGGCGAAACGTGAGAAGGTCCGCTCAGACTTGAAGCTACAAAGCTGCAAGTCCGATAAGCGTCAATCAAATTTAAAACTGCAGGTCCTTGCAATGCAAACGAAACAAAGATAATAATAATGAAATGAGACAAAAGATACATATCAGAATATCCATAAAATAAGTTTCCAACATCGCAGAAAAGCCACCAGGCTAAAAGAAAAGAGACTAAAGGCCCAAACATGGCCAACAAAAGTACAAAGTACAAAACAACGGTGCTACGCACCAACAACTAACAAAAGGCCTAAAACAAAATAAAGTTCAACAAAACTCAAAGAATGGTCACCGGTGTCCACCAAAATCCTCCTGGGCAATCATGGACTCAGACTCAGCGTCAGCAAAACCTCACGTACTCAGCAACTGTCTCTGGCTCAGGTCTAACATGTGACACCCAAAAGAGCAAGGGGCACATGTCAGCAAGTCAACAAGAGACTTGTGCAAGGAAACTGAAAGTAAAGTGAACAACCTAGCAGTTCTAGCATGAATGCGATGACATGGCAGTTTAAAGTATGAGTGCAACAGGTAAAGTAAAGTAAAGTAAAGTACGAGCTGTTGGGAGCAACGATCTAAGATCTTAGTTTGATGATGACAAACGTGTCGGTTTATCTGATGTGTATGCTTAGTGTGTTTCAGGCTTGGCGATCACTATTTGGCGGAATTGCTATTTGTATAGCATACTGGGAGAGAAGGAGTGTGTGTGCATAAAGAAGTTTTGACTTGGTCAAAGTGATATACACAAGGCGATTTGACTTGGTCAATATGGAGAGAGACTGAATCTATTTGGGATTTGGCCAAATCAATTAGATATCCATTTCCAATTTCATATTCAATTTTAATTGCTATAAAATCCCAATTTCATCAAATCAAATCTCCTATTTGTGGTGCAAAGTGATAGAACCAAATCTCCACCTCCTATTCAAAATAGGATTCCCCGTAACCGCATCGCCCTAGTATCGCCCTATAAAAACCCATCTTCTAGGGTCGAAGAATTGAGCGACACACATTGAAGGAGAGGCCGGCCAAACAATATCTCCAAGAGCCGAATTAATCTCCAAGCATCCCGTTCTTTATTCAATTGCATGTACCCTTCTCTTTTGCTAGGCACGCATGAATCTTCACATATAGTTTTTTTTGCAGGTCATCAATGAATTAAAAGAGGAGGCCGGCCAATCAATTCCCCAGGGAGCTCTTCGTTCAAAATTTCAAAGAGCACAGTTTTTTTTCTCTTTGCAAAACTCAAAGCAAAGTTTTTTTTTATTATTGTTCTCTTTTGATGATTTCTTTCAACAGTTTTGGAGCATCCAACAAAAAAAAGGGGACAAAAGCTTGAAGAGCTCTCACGTGGAGAGAAGAGGTAAGTGATCTCATTTGTTTTAACTAAAGATTAATTAATACCTCTTTTTGGTTGTGTGCAGGCAAGGGCTTTCATAAGAAGAATTCATCTGGGTGCATTAAATCAAAGAGGATGCACAAAAATTAATCAAAGGGGCAATCATCAAATACATCAGGGGACAGCCGCCGGCCATATTTTAGTTTGACTGCCAAACAAATTTTTGAAGGGCTTTGATGAGAGAGCCGAAACGATGAGCTTTCAAAGGCCGCACAAAAAAACACAGGACTGCCACATATTTTATTTGTGCACTCAAAAATTATTAATAAGAGAGCCTGTGCATCAAAACACATCTTGCCCACGTGGATGAAGGTAAGGGCTTTATTTCTTTAATATTAAAAAGAGAATCTTGAGTGGTTTCTTGCGCAAGAGGCAGCCAAAGTTTAATAACTACATGCACAAAAATTGTTAAGAGGAGAAAGCACAGTTCTCTCTTTTTCAATCATTCACGTGCACACTTGTTTGGCCCCAAGCTTTCTTTGTCAATGAATTAGTTTTCATCTTCACATCAGAAATACATTTGATGTAACTATAGAAATATTGTTTTTAAAAACAAAGAATAGCACTACTCTTTAATTGGTTAGTGCAGGTGATTGGGATTAATTCTCCAAGCACATGCCTACTTATTTTCATTGCTTAAAGGCTGAAATCACACAGACTCAAACCAGGGTGGCCGGCCATATCATTTTCACAGGGGAAGAACAAATGCAAAGTTGTTCATGCAGGCACACAAATCACCAAACAAAGTACAATCAGTAGAGAGGAGCAAGCACCAAGCACAGCCGAAATACAGAGAGATATCCGCAAGTCACTAAAGGAGGAGAGGCCATCGACAACTTGAGTTGCGAAGAATTGCCGAGGAGACCACTACTACTTGCCAGACGACTTCTGGCCCGTACTGATTGACGAAGACATCGCTGCTACACAATCTGAGCTTCCTAAACTCTATACTCTATTATTTTGTGTAGCAATTGTGATAGATCTTCGTAGGGGAAACTTTACATATTTTTCTGTGACTATTTTGGGACTTGTCTAGTTGGGACTAGACAAGTGGGACCCAGCTAGTTTGGGACTAGCTGGTAGAAAGCTTTGCTAGGATTGATAGTGAGAGGAAACACTGTGTGTGGGGTACTGAGAGTCTGGCGAGTGTAGGGACGTAGAGGGTGCTCTGAGCGTGCTCTAACTTGTGACTTTGTACCTATTGCACTATTCAATCTAGTATTAGCTTTGGGGGCTGGAGTAGGTCGTTGGGACGACCGAACCAGGGTAAATCTGCTGTGTACTCTGTGTCTGCTTTCTATTACTCTGGTTGTGCTTTTAACTGCGTGTGATTTCTCGTGGGTCGCACGAGAATTTTTTATTAGCCTATTCACCCCCCCTCTAGGCTAGGATCCAGATCCAACACGAGCATGGCATGGCATTCACAAGACAAGTACAAGACAAGGAAAGTAAGCACCTCGTGCACAGAGATTCCGTCTTTTGGCTAGAGGGCTGATCAGGCCACTCCTAAGCTCAAGCGAACGTTTATCCCTACCCCTCCACGTGTGTCGAGCCAGGGCCTTACCCCCGAACGGTAATGCTCGCTTCTGGACCACGAGCCAGGAAGTGTGTAAACAAGTATGGCGTAGGGGTGCACCTAGCCGGACAAGTAGTACGAGGACAAGTATTGTAGCGTGTGCTACGATGCAACAATCAATGCATGGATGACATGGCATGGCAAGTAGTAAAGCGTACAAGTAAGAAAAGTAAACGTGACAGTTTAGCATGCATGAATGACAAGTTTAAGGGTTGGATCTAGCTTCGTTGTCAAGCTAGATCATTTAGGTGACGGATCTAGTTTCGTTGTCAAACTAGATCAAGTAGGCGTCTAGCCAGCTATCATTTCACTGACTAGTCTCTTTTACGCTAAAAGCAAGGAAGTGGCCTAAAAACATGGCCCTACACAAGAGTTGGCAAGTTTCACTTGCCTGTAAGTACAACGTCTGAGCACAGCGTCCAATGAGTCCAAGAATCACAATTATCCTACGTGCAAAGTCCACCGGCCTAAAGTCCATATTATTAATCTTCATTAGTGAATTTAAAACATTTAAAATACTTTAAAAACATCAATTTTAGTCTTGATTAGCATGCAATTGGGTTGGGGTCCTAGGGGTGCAAAGCGTTACCTCAACACGACGCGAAAGCTACACCTGCGTCGGGTAGCGACGCCGGGGGTTGGAATAAAAGATCGCGCTCCAAGTCCAGATTCCAATTAGATTCCCCGCTGGAAATTTCAGAGCAATCAACCCGGACGACGATTCCAGATTCCAAAGCTAGTACGTGCGACGACGGGCTACGACGTGCGACGACGTCGTACGCGACGAATCCTCGAAGAGCAAGCACCAAGGTGGGGCCCACAGTAGTCCTAGGGACCTTTGGGGGACCCACAATAACTCTGGAGAACTTGGGGGGCCCACAGAGGCAAGTGGTACGACGGATGCGGGGTTGCGACGAGTGGCTCTCGGTCGTACAGCCTCGGTGCGGGGACTTGTCTCGGTCAGACACTAGGAACGGCGCTGTGCGACGATTGGGGGCGTGCAGCAGCGCGGGTGCGGAGAGATCCTTCGGTCAGACCGGTCGGGGGCGTCGGTCATGTGCTTGGGATGCGAGGCTGCAACGTTGCAACGTTGCGACAACGGTCGGTGCGGGCGGGGCGACCGGTCAGACACGGAGCGGAGCGGGGCGACGAGGCGGGTCGATGCGGAGCGCTTGGATGCGAGGCGGATGCGGGCCAATCCCTCGGTCAGACCGAGGGAACGGAGCGGTGGTCGCTGCAGCGGTGCGGAACGGCTAGGATGCGGGGTTGGCCTTCGGTCGGAGCGGGGAAACGGCGCTGTTTCCTTCGGTCGTGCGGCAGCTGAACGTCGCAACGTTGCGACGAATCGTCGCAACGTCCAATTTCAAGTTTGGAAGAGGCTAGGGCTAATTTCTTGCGAAAATAGGTCTTGCTAGGGGTTGCTTATATAGTATAGATGGGTTGACTTGGTCTAGGGCTAAATCTAATAGGATTAGAAGTTTAAAAAGATTTAAAATTTGAAATTCAATTACTCCAACTCATCCAAGGGTTTGACCTGGTCCAAATGAGCTGGAAATTGGCTCAAAAATTCTTTAAAACGTTTTAAACTCAAATAAATTTTCTTTGGCCGAAATTAATTTAAAAATAAATTATTAAAAATAATATAAAACTTGTTAAAAATATAAAAGTGGTCAAATAGACTCCAAAAATTATAAAATAAATATCGTGGTGATCGTGGCGACGAATGTGAGCTAACTAAGAAGACGGATCTCAGTTTCGATGTCGGACGACGAAACTAAAAATAGAAACGTCTCCCGTCAAGAGTGAGAATCGTCACGTCTCATCGAGTAAGTTTAAATTGTGGGAAAACGACTCGAGAAGTGTCGTTCCAAGATAGTGCCACTATTTAATACTCTCAGAGACGTTCGCAACGGCATATCACACAAAAGTGTTCACAATCAAATAAAGTCTAAAATAAACACGTGCACGGCCAAAAGCACGTGCACGAACAACGCACAACGAAAAGTGGTCGTTACATTTATTATGTCCCCACCAAAAATATACATGCATAGTTACCTCACCAAACCAAAAGCCTGGTTCCACCACTACTTGCCATCACTAAATTTTTGAAGTGTTTTGGGTTTTAAATATGACATCCGCAATGAACAAAGATTGCGATATCACAGAAGGAGCGGTGGCACCAAGGTTGATCTGTTGGAAGTATAAGAAAATGAGACCAAGTCAACCATATCCCTTGAAGATCTTCAAGCAATCAATGACATTCCTATTTGAAGGCGTTCCGATACAATGCACCGCATCTCGTAGAAATATGCAAGGTCAACCATATCCCTCGGAGATCTCCAACCAATGAATGTCATTCATATCAGAAGTCGTCCCGATACAATGCACTGCATCTCATAGAAATATGCATTCAGCACCTACCAATAAAGCTAGATTCATATCCTCTTGTAAAGTACTATTATACCCTTGATACATTGTATTTAAACACATGAAGAGGAATGTAAATCTTCGCTGGTTTCTCTTCTACATTTCTCCATTCGTTTATACCTTTTCTCTAAATTTCATCATGGTATCAGAGCCTCTCGCCTAACGGCAATTAGATCTTGTATGTCTACACAACATCCTCTCCATGGAGCCGATTTCACCTAACCTCAAATTTCTCATCTCAAAATTCCCCGCCCTAATCACCACCCGACTAGACTCCACAAACTACATACTTTGGCGTTCTCAGGTCGTCGGCGTTCTTAACGCGCACGGCTTCCTCGGGTACGTCGATGGATCTACATCTCCTCCATCTCCCACAATTTCCGACCCAAAATCCACCACCACCACTGCTCTGCCGCCAATTCCCAATCCCGACTTTGACAAATGGTTGATCACCGATCAACACCTCTGCATGAGCATTCAGGCGACTCTATCTCCTTCTGCTCTTGGCGTCGCCCTTGGTGTCACCTCTTCACATCTACTGTGGACAAAGTTGGAAACCCAATATGCCTTTCTTTCTGAAGGGCATATTGAGCTACTTCAAGAAAAACTCACCAACCTCATCATGGCCGATGAGCCTATGGCCGCTTACTTAGATCGGGCAAAAGCAATATATGACCAGCTACAAATCGCTGGTCCTGATACTGTCACCACGCGACAAATGGTCCGCCAGATCCTCCATGGTCTTCCTCCTACTTACGACTCCTTCTGTGTAATGGCCTGAAATCGTGGAAAGCCTTACATAGTTGAGGAGATATGGAGCAGTCTCCTTGCCGAGGAGGCCAGCATGCAGCTACGACGTCTCTCGACCTCTAGCACACCAACTACTACCATGTCCTCTGTTCCTTCTCCCTCAACCGACTCCTCTGCACTCATCTCTAACTACGGACGACGGGACAACCGTGGCCGCACCACATATGGGCGATTCAACGGAGGCCGCGGCTCTTTCCCTTTCTCTCGTGGTGGCCGCACCAGCAACATACAGCCCCAAGGTAGTCCACAACGACCCGAACCTCCTACACCGACTACTCAGGTCGGACGGCAGAGACGACGTGTGCCTATCGACCACTCGACTGGCCGACCTATCCCTTGCCAAGTGTGCTGGAAGCCGAATCATCACACCCTCGATTGCTTTTGGATCGGTGAGCATGTTCATAACCCTGAGGCTCATGCAGTCCATCAAGGTCGCTCTACGGACGGTGAATGGATCCTTGACACAGGCGCCACGGATCACATCGCGTCTACCACTTCACAACTTGAGACAATGACACCATACTCGGGTAACAAACACATTACTGTTGGCACAGGTGATACCTCCACAGTGGTCAACATTGGCTATTCTTCTATCCCTTCTCTAAACTCCACTATGTATTGCCCTGTGAAGCTACTGCACATGTACTAGAGGGGGGGTGAATAGTACTTTAAAATAATCAAGATAGTTATTCCTAATTATTGTGCAAGAAACAAACGACAATGCGGAATAAACAACAATCAACAAGAATTATCAAACGCAAACAAAACATGTAACGGGTTCGGATCCACCCAAGTCTCCCCGACTTGTTCCCGGTGATCCTACGTCCCAACCACCCGGATCCCCTCCGGATACTTGAGTTAGAAACCCTAACTCAAGATTTAGCACTATGAAATTCTTGTGAAAAACCTTCACAAGACCAAATCATACAAATGACATGTGACTCCCACAAACCGGGATCACACCCTCTCTTACAACCGAGAGACACAATTCAAATAACAATTGAAATGAAATATGAAACACTTACCACAAAATCCTATGCCTTGAGTATAACTTACCAAATTAGGGCAAAGATGGATTTTGGGGAAGAAGATGTCACCAAACCCTAGCTCCAAGAAGATGACCAGCAATGGAGGCCTAGGGTGGAGATGGTGACCTTGATTCAAGCTCTTGGCTTGAGAAGCTCACAATGGAGAGAATCTCTCTTGAGAAATTAGGGCTCAAGGTGTTGAGGGAGAGATTCTTGTGAGGGAGAGAGAGCTTTGAAATAGCTTGGGAGAGCTCTTCTCTTAGGTCTGAAATTGCTTGGAAATAGAACCTCTAACCTTGCCTCAAACGAATCAGGTTTGTATTTATAGAGGCAAGGAAAATCGGGTTGGAAAAGTTCCCAACGGCTCTATTCTGAACCAGACTAGTCGGTCAAAGAAGGATCACTGACCGACTAGTTCATCAACTAGTCGCTCGGTGATACAACGTAAACCGACTAACGGTTGAACAGACAAAAGGTCGAAGTACAGGAGATGACAACTAGTCGGTCTAAGAAGACTTGCCGACCGACTAGTTTCACAACTAGTCGGTCGGTGAATGATCTTTGACCGACTAACAGTCGAAATATAGAAGGCTGACTTCAAGTTGATTTAGTCGGTTTAAGAACAAATGCTGACCGACTAGTTTCTCAACTAGTCGGTCGACAAACGTTCTTTGACCGACTAACTCGAAACAGTAACTCAGGCTGTACAGAGGCAAGCTCAACTAGTCGGTCTGAGAAGGATTCCTAACCGACTAGATCGTCATCTAGTCGGTCGGTGAACATTCTTTGACCGACTAATTGATCGATATGGCTGAGCTGAAATGAGTTAGGACATCTAGTCGGTTCATGAAGAGTTGCCGACCGACTAGATCGTCATCTAGTCGGTTGGTGACTCTACTTGAACCAACTAAGATGCACTAGAAGCCGAGGGAAAGTTTCTAATGGCTTCTATGATAATCCTAGCTCTAAGATATGAGCGAAATGAAGATATTAATGTAAGTCATACTCAAGGCTTAACATTCTAATCTATGAAGCTAGAAGACAATAAATAATACATGACGAACCGTCTTCGAAGCTTCAATCTTCATTCTCTTTGACTTCAATATTGCTCCTTGAGCTTCAACGAAGCTTCAGGCACACGATCACGCGTATTGAGAAGTCTTGAGACGTCGCTTTTGATATACGTACTCTTTTGGCGACGATCTCCATAACTGCGCTCACAAACAGTTAGATCACAATATTTATGTTTGCTCATCATCCAAAACCAAATCCGGGGAATCAATACTCAACATTCTCCCCCTTTTTGGTGATGACAAACCAACATAAATAATAAGTAATAATAATGATTCAAAAGGAAATTTACTTACTCCCCCTGCATTGATGACACGTTAGTTCCATATTAAACAATAATCATATGCATCAAGCAGGCGAGGGAGATATAAAATATGAATCCTATTATTGCAATTTAGGATCTAAATCCATTTTATATCTTAACTTCCCCTGAATCTAACATATCAACTTAGATTCATGGTAAATTGATTTGACATCAATTAGCACATTGTCATTATTATTACTTCTCTCCCCCTTTGGCATTAGCAAAAAGAGCGGGAGGAGATCAACGACAAGATTACAATGGCTAAGAAATAAAATCAAGAGAGTTTAAGAATACGACCACAGTCCAAAGTAAAATACCAAATGTAAAATACCGAAGAGAATCAAAGCGTGCCAACTTGACCATAGTCGAAAATCGAAAAACGAAACCATCAAACCATAGGCGAAAATCGAAAAAACGAAATCATCAAACCATAGGCGAAAATCGAAATACAAAATCATCAAACCATAGGCGAAAATCGAATACCGAAATCATCAAGCCATAGGCGAAAATCGAAATATGAAATCATCACAACTCAAATCAATTTCACTTATTGAGTTATGGAACATACTCTCTAATATCAACATTCTTAGTTAGATAGTGCATGGAAAACAATGCTATGTTTCCATAGAAAGATTTTCTATTTAACCAAGTTAATCGTCGAGCGACGAAATCAACATCAGAGACAAAAATCCAATGTGAAAACCAAATGTAGCAAATATGATTACCAAAAATAACATGCAAACGTGTTATGCTAAACATAGATAGAACATCATAAATCTATGGCATACACAATTCTAGCATACACATTGAAACAAAATGATACCAATGTAAATATTCTAACAATGCATGCATTCAACCTACATGGATACCAAATGTATATTAAATGTAAGAAGATACTTACAACATTAAGCTCCCCCTACTTTGGTGCATCACTTAAGCACCATCAACTCCATTTGAATGAAAATCCTTTGCAAATCAAGGAGTTGGTAGGGTTGGTATCTCATGATGGATTGAACCTAGAAAGTATCATTTTGGTATCCAAAAATCTTTTTGGATCCTATGGGTTAGGCAATAAATTTAGCGAACTAAATTCAAATTAATGTAACACATATCCTATCTAAATTCAAATTCAATATGAATTAAAGTTTCCATCAAACATGCACATTAAAAGCCAATATGCAAATATAAAGGATAAACCAATTCTTACCAAAATTGCGTTGGTACCCATAAAATGAAATTAAACTTATGGTACCAAGCAATGAAGGGTCAAAGGAAACTAACCCTTCGAAAACCAAGTCTAAGAGGACCTTGATTTCCCAACATAGTCATCATTCAAAATAATATCATTAATATATGATTGCACATACAAATTCTTATTATTCATGCTTGTGTTCTTCGGACCTCAAATAGTGTATGTCTTGGGAGTCCTAATCCTATTGGGAACATGCATACGTTGTTGATTTCTATGTGACGCATGTCGTGGATAAGCATAAGGCATATGATGCAATGGTGCATGATGATAATTATTCATATGAGAATGAGGATGGACATATGCTTATGGTGGAACACGTGCATGAGTGTGTCTCACATGGTGTGCACGTGCTCGTGGATGCGGAGCATAGAAATCATCATATGTGCCAACATGTGGAGTAGGATGTGTGTTCCTACGTGGCATGGCATACATGAAAGCATGACCCCTCTTTGGAGGTCCACCCAAAGTGGGTTTCTTTCCAAATGGGGGTGTGTACCTAGCGGAAGCACCGTTGGTAGAAGAACTACCAATGAAGTGTTTGCTCCCACTAGTAGAAGCTTCGAAAGATGGCCTAACAAAGGTCGTGGCCGATTTAGATGAGTCTCCCATCTTACACCCCAAGCCAATGTGGTGATTGGCCGGAAGTAAGTCATTTAGGATATTATCCAAATGGCCCTTACCTTTATTGAATTCATGAATTCGGCCCAATGTGCACTCATACTTCTCGGTGAGAGAATGCATCGAAGCATCCAAGGTGGACACTTGCGATGTGAGTGCGCAAACACGTGATTTGAGATTTTTATTCTCAATGCTCAAAGTTGAGTTTTGAGACGTCAAATCCGCTATCACATGTTCATCCGAATCCTCGACATGAACATGCTCAAGTTGAGATTTGAGATTTACAATCTCATTTCTCAAATCTTCAACAACAGTGTCGTCGTTGACGATGATAGGTTTAGGCGAGGTTTTAAGACTATCTAACTCATTTTTAGTCTTAATAAATCTACTAGCCAATTTAGAAAACTTATACAAAAGTTGTTCGTTGGCTAATTTAAGTTCATCCATGGTTACCTCACCGCCTTCATCCTCGCTTTCCTCGCTTTCCTCGCTTTCATCGGAGGAAGTCTCTTGAACACGTTCCTCTTTTCCCATGAAGCGCATGTGTGCTTTCTCCACGCGTTCATCATCCGACTCTCCACTTGATGAATCCTCGGAGTCGGTGAATGTCCCGACAAGTCCTTTCTTGTGCTTTCTCGACTTGTCGTGCTTGGATGCCTTCCACTTCCCCTTGTGTTTGTTTAGAGGACAATCCGGCTTGATATGTCCTGGCTTATTACATTTATAACACACGGGAGTAGAAACATTAGTAGAACCAAACTTAGATAAACTCTTAAACTTACCTTTTCGGAAGCATCGGTCGAACTTCTTTGCCAAATCGGCCAAAGCTTCCATGTCCAACTCATCTTCCGATTCTTCTTCTGATTCTTCATCATCGGTAGATGGAGCGGCCTTGTATGCAATCGCCTTTTTCTTTGGCTCGTCTTGCTTCAAGTACACCTTCATCTTCTCCTTCATCTTTATCTTACTCTCCTTGCGTACCTCGTAAGACAACAAGGTACCCATTAGTTGTACAACCGTGTACTTGTTCATATCGTTACCTTCCTCGATGGCGAAGGTACGCTTTTCCCAACAAGAAGAAAGTCCATCGATGATCTTTGAGACTTTCTCCTTTTGGGTGTAGATCTTCCCAAGAGCTTCCAATTCGTTGGAAATATCCACAAAGCGGGAATAGTAGTCCTTCATAGTTTCACCCTGTTCCATGTGAAACAACTCAAATTCTTTGTTAGTGACAACGAGTTTAGAATCTTTTACCGTACTCGTTCCTTCGTGCAAGATGCGGAGTTGGTTCCATATTTGATATGCACTCTTACATGTGCATATCTTGTTGAAGTCTTTGGGCTCCAACGCACATTGCAAGGCATTCATGGTCTTGGCATTGCTTACCTCCGCGGCGACCTCCGCGGGAGTCCATTTCGCGAAATCTTCTTCGACGGGCTCGACATACTCTGTCATCGTGGCTCTCCAAAGTGAAGCGATCCGGAGGAAGGTCTCCATCCGGCATTTCCAGTACCCATAGTGTTGGATATTGGACTCCCCGGATTTGGTTTTGGATGATGAACAAACATAAATATATCGTGAACTAACCATTTGTGAGCGCAGTTATGGAGATCGTCGCCAAATTCATATGAACATCCAAAGCGACGTCTCAAGACTTCTCAAAGCGCGTGATCGTATGCCTAAAGCTTCGTTGAAGCTTATGGACCATTTTAGAAGTCATGAAGTTTCGATTGAAGCTTTTGAAGACGGTATCGTCAAGTTATATTTATTGTTTTTAAGCTTCTTTCGTAGAATGTTAAGCCTTGAGTAGGTCTTACGGTTTAAATCTTCATAACGCTCATATCTTAGCTCTAGGATCTTAGTAGAAGTCCATACAAACTTTCCCGAAGCTTCGCGCTTCGATTCGCGACTTCTTGTGCATGTTAGTTGGTTCAAGAAGAAGAACTGACCGACTAGATGGTGATCTAGTCGGTCGGTAAAGCTTCTTGGACCGACTAGTTTGCGTCAGTCAATTCCAAGCTCTTTACTGTTTACAGTTAGTCGGTCTACGTTGACTCACCGACCGACTAGTTTGTGAACTAGTCGGTCAGTGATGCTTCTTAGACCGACTAGTTGAGCTTTCCCTGTACATGCAAATTTGAGCCTGAGCTACTGTTTATAATTAGTCGTTCTGTGTTCATTGATCGACCAACTAGTTGATGAACTAGGCGGTCAACTTTCCTTCTTGGACCGACTAGTTTAGTTTTCCTGTACATGCATATTTCCACCTGACTTACTGTTTATAGTTAGTCGGTTTATGCACATTTGGAGACCGACTAGTTGGTGAACTAGTCGGTCAGCATTTGTTCTTGTACCGACTAAATCAATTTGTGCTCAGACTTCAGTTTTATCTCTTAGTCGGTCTCAGTTGAGTAACCTACCGACTAGTTGTGAAACTAGTCGGTCAGCTACTCTTCTTGGACCGACTAGTTCCTTTTGTCTGAACTTCGACCTATTCCCTATTCACTCATTAGTCGGTCTACGTTGATTGACCGACCGACTAGTTGATGAATTAGTCGGTCGGTGGTTGTTCTTTGACCGACTAGTTGCGATCAGAATAGATCCGTTGGAGCTTTAATTGAAACGTTTTTCTCTCTCTTTCCTCTAACCTATAAATACTTGTTGAGCTGCATTCATTGCACTCAAGGCTGATTATTGGAGAAGTTTAGAGATCAAAGAGAAAGCTATCATCTCATTTAAAGCTCATTCATTTCTATCTCAAGAATCTCTTCCTCATTCATTTCAAAAGAGAGATTCATTGATTGAGAGCCTTCCAAGCCAAGTGCTTGATCCTAGGTCACCAACAACCCCATAGCTCTCCATCGCTGATCTACATCTTGGAGCTAGGGTTTGGTGCCTCTTCATCTTCCTCAAAATCATCTTTGCCCTAATTCGTAAGTATACTCAAGGCATAGGTATTTTGTGGTAAGCTATTTCATTTCAATTTACTTTGATATTGTAAGTGATTCGCTCTCGGTTGTGAGAGTGTGTTTGTGATCCCGGGTTGTGGGAGTCACAATTATCATTTGTGTATGATTTGACTTGTGAAGGTTTTTCACAAGTATTTCATAGTGGAAATCTTGAGTTAGGGTTTCTAACTCAAGTATCCGGAGGGGATCCGGGTGGTTGGGACGTATGATCACCAGAAACAAGTCGGGGAGACTTGGGTGGATCCGAACCCAGTAATATCGTTTGTTTGCGTTTGTTTATTTGTTGTCGATTATTTACTATTCCGCATTTCCGCATTAATTGGTAGAGTTTGCAAGGTAATTAGGAATTAGCCTCTTAATTATTTTAAAGTACTATTCACCCCCCCCCCCCTCTAGTACTTGTGCAGTAGCTTAGCAGGGCATTACATTTGGGTATCAGAGCCAAGTCTATAGCTATGTCTGCCAACGACAACAAGACCATTCGTCCACCTTCCGACTATAGCACCTTCAAGAATCACGAAGGAGCGTCTTCGGTAATGGAAGGACATTCCTCAACGAGGCCTCCATTCTTCAACGGTACCAACTACTGGTACTGGAAATACCGGATGGAAACTTTCCTCCGGAGTGCTTCATTATGGAGGGCCACGATGAAGGAGTATGTCGAGCCCGCCGAAGAAGATTTCGAGAAATGGACTCCCGCGGAGATCGCCGCGGAGGTAAGCAATGCCAAGGCAATGAACGCCTTGCAATGTGCTTTGGAGCCCGAGGATTTCAATAAGATATGCACATGTAAGAGTGCATATCAAATATGGAACTCCCTCCTCATCTTGCATGAAGGGACAAGTAGGGTAAGAGACTCTAAACTCGTTGTAGTTAATAAAGATTTCGAGTTATTTCATATGCTACAGGGTGAGAAGATGAAGGAGTACTATGCTCGCTTCGTCGACATCACAAACGAGTTGGAGGCTCTCGGTAAGACCTACACCCAAAAAGAGAAAGTCTCGAAGATTATCGATGGACTTTCTTCTAGTCGGGAGAAACGTACCTTCACCATCGAGGAAGGTAATGATATGAAAACCTATACGGTTGTTCAACTAATGGGTACCTTGATGTCTTACGAGGTACGCAAGGATAGCAAGTTCAAGTTGCAGGAAAAGATAAAGTCCTACCTACAACAAGACGAGCCAAAGAAGAAAGCTATTGCTTTCAAGGCCGCTCCATCTACTTCCACATCAACCGATGATGAAAACTCGGAAGACGAGTTGGACTTGAAGTCCATGGCACTCATGGCAAAGAAGTTCAACCGGTTCTTCCGGAAAGGTAACTTCAAAAACAAATCGAAGTTTACTTCTTCTAACGCCTCCTCTCCTTTGTGTTTCAAATGCAACAAGCCAGGACACATGAAAGCGGAGTGTCCACTAAATAAGCAAAAGGAGAAGTGGAAGGCGCCGAAGTTCGACAAGTCCAAGAAGTACAAGAAAGGGTACAAAAAGGGGCTTGTCGGAACATTCACCGACTCCGATGATTCATCTAGCGGAGAGTCGGACGATGAGCAAGTGGAACAGGCACACATGTGCTTCATGGTAAGAGAGGAGCATGATCAAGGATTTTCCTCCTCCGATGATAGCGACAACGAAGGCGATGAGGTAACAATGGATGACCTTAGAAATGCTAATGAGCAATTATGGTCTAAATACACTAAGTTAGTAAATAGGTATACTAAAGTAAAAGATGACTTAGCTAGCATCCAAACCTCGCCTAAAACTATCATCACCAACAACGACACCGTTGTTGAAGGGTTGAAGAAAGAGATTGTTAATCTCAAGACTCAACTTGAACATGTTAGCATTGAGGATCCGGAGGAACACAAGATAGCGGATTTGACCTCTCAAAACTCGACTTTGAGTATTGAGAATGAAAATCTCAAATCTCGTGTTTATGTGCTCACATCGCAAGTATCCACTTTGGATGGTTCTTTGCGTTCTCTCACCGAGAAATATGAGAACACATTAGGCCGAATCAATGAATTCAATAAGGGTAAGGGCCATTTGGATAATATCCTAAATGTCTTACTTCCGGCCAAACACCACATTGGCTTGGGGTATACGATGGGAAGTTCATCCAAATCGGCCACTACCTTTGTTAGGACAACTTCCGATGCCTCAACGAGTGGGAGCAAACACTCTATTGGTAGCTCATCTACCAATGGTGCTTCCACCTCGTTCACACCCTCATTTGGAAAGAAACCCACTTTGGGTGGACCTCCAAAGAAGGGGCATGCTTATATGTACACAAATACTATGCCACGTAGGAACACACGTCCTACTCCACCGGCTCACACATATGATGATTTCTATGCTACACATCCACGGGCACGTGCACACCATGTGAGACACCCTCACGCACGTGTTCCCCCACATGCATATGTTCACCCACATCATCGTATGAATAATTATCCACATGCACCATTCCATCATGTTCCTTATGCCTATCCACGACATGCATCACGTAGAAACCAATAACGCATGCATGCACCCAATAGGATGTGGGCTCCCAAAATATTCACAATTTGGAGCCCAAAGGACACAAGCATGGATGAAAAACAAGTTTACATGAATGCTTATTTTTCGAATGTTGTGCATAGTAGTAATTATGTGGGGAAGTCTAAGTCCAATTGGACTTGGCTTCCAAAGGTCTAATCATTTGGACCCAATGACCTTGGGTACCATGATATGAAATTTTCTATCTTTAGGTACTCAAGGAAAAGAAAAAGAAACGGAGCAACAAATTTAAATTTAGCTCCAAGGGGAATTGGATACTCGATAGCGGGTGTTCAAAACACATGACGGGTGACGCTCAATTGCTCTCCGGAGTGGTGCCCATTGCTAATGGAAACCGCGTCGTCTTTGGAGGCAACGAGAGCGGAACCATCATAGGTGTTGGTAAAGTGGGTAATCCTTCTAAACCACTTATATGTGATGTTTATCTTGTTAAAGGATTAAACCACAATATTATTTCAATAAGCCAACTTTGTGACAAAGGTTACAAAGTTAGCTTTGCGAAAGGAATGTGCCATATTTTAAGAAAAGATAATGATGAATTATTGTTTTCCGGCACACGCCATAAGGATATATATATCCTAGATCTTCCAAGATCACATGAACAATGTCTTATTGCCAACACAAGTGAACAACACTTATGGCATCGACGTTTTGGTCATGTGAACTTTGGAACACTATTTAAGCTTTCCAAGTTAAATTCTATTAGAGGCTTCCATAAGCTTGTCTTTCAAAAGAAAAGCTTTTGTGACTCGTGTCAACGAGGCAAGCTTCCAAAATCTTCATTTAAACCTAAGAAAATCATTTCCTCTAAGCGACCTCTAGAGCTATTACATCTAGATTTATTTGGGCCAACTAGAGTTGCTTCATTAGGTAATGCTAGATATGGACTTGTCATCATTGATGACTTCTCTAGGTTTACTTGGGTATTTTCATTGTGTAATAAAAATGAAGCTTTTGAAAACTTCACAATTATTGTTAAGAAAGTACAAAATCTCATTGGAACCACCATTGTCACTATTCGTAGTGATCATGGAGGGGAATTTGAGAATGAGTCTTTTGAGACATTTTGTGATGAAGTTGGTATTACACACACCTTTTCATTCCCTCGCGCACCTCCTCAAAATGGTGTTGTTGATAGAAAGAATAGGACGCTAGTGGAATGTGCTCGCACTATGCTTGATGATAGCCAACTTGGCCATCAATTTTGGGCGGAAGCGGTACATACCGCTTGCTATATGTTTAATAGAATACTTTTGAGGCCCGGCACTAAACAAACTTGTTATGAATTGTTGTTTGGTAGGTTGCCTCAAGTTAAACATTTTCGTGTTTTTGGTTCGAAATGTTTTATTAAGAACACGTATGGTAGTTTGGACAAATTCGATCCAAGATCCGATGAGGGGATTTTTGTTGGGTATTCCTCACGTAGCAAAGCCTACCGGATATACAACAAACGAACATCAACGATCGAGGAATCACTTCATGTTTCATTTAATGAAGGATTTGTTCCAACGAGAATTACTAATGATGATGACTCTATGGATATCTTATGTGATTCAATTGGTAATTCTAACTCTATTAATTCTATTGATTCTATTGATACTAACCCGACTAATGAAGTTGTTGAGAATGTTCCTAGTGATCAAGGAATTCCCAGACGGCTTCATACCGTTCGTGACCATCCTCATGAGCAAGTCATTGGCAATATTCATGATAATGTCAAGACGAGATCTCAAGTCAACCACTTCGCTCATTGTGCCTTTGCCTCCTCGATAGAGCCAAAGAATGTTATTGAAGCATGCGAAGATAGTGCTTGGATCTTAGCCATGGAGGAGGAACTCATTCAATACGAGAGGAATGAGGTTTGGGAGCTTGTTCCATTGCCATCGAAGAACCACACCGTCATAGGGACAAAGTGGATCTTCAAAACAAGACCGACGAAAACCAAGTCGTCGTCCGGAACAAAGCTCGGTTAGTAGCTCAAGGCTATCGGCAAGAGGAAGGTATCGATTTCGAAGAATCCTTTGCTCCGGTAGCTAGATTAGAATCAATTAGATTACTATTATCTTTTGCATGCCATAAGGATTTTAAATTATTTCAAATGGATGTAAAAAGTGCGTTTTTAAACGGAGATGTTGTTGAGGAAGTTTATGTTTCTCAACCTCCGGGTTTTATAAATGAAAAATTTCCAAATCATGTTTTTAAACTTAAAAAAGCACTTTACGGTTTGAGACAAGCTCCTCGAGCTTGGTATGACCGTTTAAAGAATTTTCTTTTGGATTTAGGTTTTAAAATGGGAGAAGTTGATTCCACATTATTTGTTAAGTATTCGAATAATGATATAATTTTAGTTCAAATTTATGTTGATGATATCATTTTCGGTGCTACTAACTGTGCTCTTTGCGAAGAGTTTTCTAATGTGATGAAGGATCAATTTGAGATGAGCCACATGGGTGAGCTCAAATATTTCTTAGGTCTCCAAATTCGCCAAATGAACGATGCAATCTTCATCCACCAAATGAAGTATACGGTGGAGTTGCTAAAGCGATTTGGAATGGAGAATACCTCCGGGAAAAAGACTCCAATGAGCACCAATACGCATCTTGATAAGGATACGGGCGGTAAAGATGTAGACGTTCGTCTATATCGAGGTATGATAGGTAGTTTACTTTATCTTACCGCAAGTAGGCCCGATATTATGTTTGCCGTATGTGTATGTGCTCGTTATCAGTCTCAACCTAAGGAGTCACACTTAGTAGCGGTAAAACGTATTTTCCGTTATCTAAGTTATACACTTGATTTTGGATTACTTTATCCAAAATCTAGCACGTATGAGTTAATCTCATATAGTGACGCAGATTATGCGGGATGCAAATCCGACAGGAAAAGTACTAGTGGCACTTGCCATGTTATAGGAAATTCTCTTGTCTCTTGGTTTTCCAAGAAGCAGAATTCCGTATCACTTTCAACCACCGAGGCGGAATATATTGCCGCCGGTGCCGCGTGTGCTCAAGTTCTTTGGATGAGACACACACTTAAAGACTTTGGTATAAACTGTGATACTTGCCCTATCATGGTTGACAACCAAAGTGCAATATGTCTTTCCAAGAACCCGGTACACCATTCCCGTTCGAAACACATAGATGTCTGACGCTATTTCTTAGATGATCATGTTGCTAAAAAGGACATCATATTAGTGTACGTTGAAACCCAAAAGCAAATCGCCGATATTTTCACGAAACCACTAAAGGAAGACTCCTTTGTGCGGTTGCGTCGAGAATTGGGGATTATGGGTGAATCCGAGATTTAGGATTCATGTTATGTTCAATAATCTTGCATGCTATTCAATTCTTTATATTTGCACATGCTAGATTTATTGGAATTTTCTGGATTTTTGTTGAATTTTCGGAATTTTCGCTCGATTTGTGCGTAATCGTCAAATTTCAGATTTTCGATGTTTAATGGGGTAGTATAATGATTAATGAGAGTGTTTTGATGTTTCGTCGAAGTATGATTAGGAGAGAAATCAAATTTCAAAATTTTTCAATTTTTGGACTCTCTTAGTCGGTCCAAGTTCATTGGCCGACCGACTAGATTCAGTTCTAGTCGGTCAGTGAATGAGCTTAGACCGACTAATTCTTGTTAGGAAATTTGCCTTCAGTTACTGTTTACAACTAGTCGGTTCAAGCTCATTGACCGACCGACTAGATCGTGATCTAGTCGATCAGTGCTTGAACTGTGACCGACTAGTTGTGACGGGGACTGACTTGTCTTTTCGCATTCCGATCGATTAAAACTACATTCTATCCGACTTAATTCCTTTTTAGTCGGTTTCTTTCACTCTCCTGCTCGAAAAACCCCCGACCCTTCGACTTCCTCCGTCGTGTCCGACCATCTTTCCGGCCAAACCCTCCGTCGCCGACCGTCGACCTCTCCTCCTAGGTGATCCTCTCTCCTCTCCTAGCTTCCTAGGGTTAGGGTTAGCTCTCTAGGGTTAGATTCTCACGGCTAGGGCTTCATTTCAGTTTGCTAGGGTTTTGATTTAGGGTTTCTTCGTTTCAATTTTAACTGTGTCGTGTATTGTCGCGCTTATGGCAAGAACACGCATCCCTATCCGTCCTTCGAGCCCTTCGCCGATGACCGTAGAACCATCCCCTACGGATCCCGATCAACCTACGCGAACCCCTCCTAGACTCCGTTCGAAGACCACCCAACCCTCTTCATCTTCGCCTCCTCTTAAGCGTAAGAGGACGGCGACTTCGAAACCCCGTGCCCAATCTCAGCCCAAGCCTAAGCCAGTGACTTTTCGTGCTCCCACTCCACCCGGTGCTTCGGATTCCGACACCGAGTACATACGCGAGACTGAGACCCGTAGGGAACCCTCACCTCCTCCTAGGCAGCCTGAGTCTAGCTCACGTCCCCGTACCCGTCAGCCTAAGGGAAAGGCTCCGATGCCGGTTGGCGGTGTCGATATTTCGTTGTGTCACGACGACCCTATGTGTCTCGCGTCTTACAACCGTATCGAACACTGCCCACTGCTTCTGGAGCATTTCGTCCAGTTTAGTGACTTCATAGGCCTCGCCGATCTTCTTTCTTCTTCCGGTCTTCTCGATTACCTTCGATATGACCCGAAGGCGAACCCTCACCCCTACCCTCGCCTAGTGAAACTTTTCTATGCCAACCGCGTCCGGGGTCAGTACGACGAGACCCACTCGATTGAGACGACTGTTTTGGGGACTCATATAGTCCTCACGGCAGAAATCTTAGGAGAGATTTTGGGTATCTCCTCGTCTGGCCTCCTTCCCTCCGATATTTCTGTTGATGACATTTCTTCACTTGATCAGGTCGTTCTTTCTCAGATCTTCCACCAGATCCCTGCCGCCATGATTGGCGTTCCCTCCAAATCCTTCAAGCCTAATGCCTGGGTCCTGAATTTGATTCTGAAGTCGTGCTTGCTTCCCAAGTACGGCTCCTCCTCTTTACCGTCCCAGCCTTTCTTGAAGTTGATCTATGCTATTTTCATGGGGAGCTCGATTAACTGGGCTCAAATTATACTCGATAAGATGGATTCTTTCGAGTGTATTCGCAAGTCCACGAAGTCGGCTCATATCCCATTCCCGTGCCTTTTGACCCTTGTTTTTCGCCACTTCCGTGTCACACTGCCTCGTGACGATGAGCGCCCTCTCGGTCCCCCTCTGAACGCGACTGCCGTCAGGAAATCTCTTGCGGCACTCTGTCACGTTCAGAGGACGACCCCTTCAGCGTCAGCCTCTGCTTCTGCCTCAGCTGCTCCCTCCTCCACTCTTGCCGAGCTCGTTCGTTCTGTGCGACGTTTGGAGTCTCGTCAGGCTCGTTCTGAGGAGATTCTCTGTCGTATCACTCGTTGCTTTGATATTGAGATCCCTCCGTCTTTTTCTGACGAGGATGAGTTGGATGAGGAGGAGATTGAGGAGCTTGTTCGTGCTTCTACTCGTGCCCCCGAGGGCACTTCTGGTGCTGCTGTTGTCTCCTCTGCTAGTGACCCCGAGAGTACTCCTGTTGCCACCACACCTGCGGTGGATACTACGACTGGTGCTCCCGAGGCCACTACCGTTGCTGCTTCTGAGATCGTCTCTCCTGTCGTGCCTGAGATCTCATCTACCGTCGCTCCCGTTGACACTTCAGCTGTTCCGGTGACCACCTCCACTCCTGCAGAGCCTGCTGCTGCTGCAGATCCTGCCACGTCCTCTTGAGCTTCCTTGAGGACTCTCCGATGCTCCTTGGATGATATGTCTAGTGTGAGAGAGTTTGGGTAGGATAGAGTGGGGTTCTGGATGATTTTGACATTTTGATGTATTTTGTTGTATCTTCATATATTTTGGTGTACTCTGATGATGATATATGTGTGATATGCTGTTGTATCTTTTGTGCTTCGATCGTTGGATCGCATTTTGTATGTTGACGGATGTATCTTTTGATGTACTCATGCTTATATATATATATATATATATATATATATATATATATATATATATATATATATATATATATATATATATATATACACACACATCGTTCTTGACATTTCATTCTCTTGTGCACAATTTACTATTTTATGTCTCTGATGTTTGATTTCGTCGCTCGACGATATTAACTTGGTTAAATAGATTTCACTTTATGAAAACATAGAATTGTTTTCCATGCACTAAATTAACCAAGAATGTTGATATTGGAGAGTATATTCCATAACTCAATTCGTAAAATTAATTTGAGTTTTGATGATTTTATTTATCGTTTTTCGCCTTTGGTCTCATTGACACGCCTTGATTTAATTCGTATTTCCCTTTGGTGTCATTTAGACAGTGGTCGTATTCTACGACTCACATGCTTTTATTTGAAGCCATTGTTGTTGTCGTTGATCTCCTCCCGCTCTTTTTGCTAATGCCAAAGGGGGAGAGATATAATAATGACATGTGCTAAATGATAATCTAAGCATTTTTCCAAGAATCTAATTTGATAAGTTAGATTCAGTGGGAGTTAAGATATATAAATGGATTTTCAAATCCGATATTTCAATAACCAACATTTGGTATTCGATATTTCAATAATCGATTCTCATTTATATACCTTACTCGTCTGCTTGATGCGTATTATTATTGTTTAATTTGGAATTAACGTGTCATCAATGCAGGGGGAGTAAGTAAATTTCATTTGAATTATTATTTTTGATTATTATTTATGTTGGTTTGTCATCACCAAAAAAGGGGAGAATGTTGGATATTGGACTTCCCGGATTTGGTTTTGGATGATGAACAAACATAAATATATCGTGAACTAACAATTTGTGAGCGCGGTTATGGAGATCGTCGCCAAATTCATATGAACATCCAAAGCGACGTCTCAAGACTTCTCAAAGCGCGTGATCGTATGCCTAAAGCTTCGTTGAAGCTTATGGACCATTTTAGAAGTCATGAAGATTCGATTGAAGCTTTTGAAGACGGTATCGTCAAGTTATATTTATTGTCTTTAAGCTTCTTTCGTAGAATGTTAAGCCTTGAGTAGGTCTTACGGTTTAAATCTTCATAACGCTCATATCTTAGCTCTAGGATCTTAGTAGAAGTCCATACAAACTTTCCCGAAGCTTCGCGCTTCGATTTGCGACTTCTTGTGCATGTTAGTTGGTTCAGGAAGAAGAACTGACCGACTAGATGGTGATCTAGTCGGTCGGCAAAGCTTCTTGGACCGACTAGTTTGCGTCAGTCAATTCCAAGCTCTTTACTGTTTACAGTTAGTCGGTCTACGTTGACTCACCGACCGACTAGTTTGTGAACTAGTCGGTCAGTGATGCTTCTTAGACCGACTAGTTGAGCTTTCCTTGTACATGCAAATTTGAGCCTGAGCTACTGTTTATAATTAGTCGGTCTGTGTTCATTGATCGACCGACTAGTTGATGAACTAGTCGGTCAACTTTCCTTCTTGGACCGACTACTTTAGTTTTCCTGTACATGCATATTTTCACCTGACTTACTGTTTATAGTTAGTCGTGTTGGATATTGGACTCCCCGGATTTGGTTTTGGATGATGAACAAACATAAATAATATATGAACTAACACTTTGTGAGGCAGTTATGGAGATCGTCGCCAAATTCACATGAATATCAATAACGACGTCTCAAGACTTCTCAAAGCACGTGATCGTATGCCTAAAGCTTCGTTGAAGCTTATGGACCTTTTTAGAAGTCATGAAGATTCGATCGAAGCTATTGAAGACGGTATCGTCAAGTTTATTTTATAGTCTTTAAGCTTCTTTCGTAGAATGTTAAGCCTTGAGTAGGTCTTACGTTTTAATTCTTCATAACGCTCATATCTTAGCTCTAGGATCTTAGTAGAAGTCCATACAATTCTTCCCGAAGCTTCGCGCTTCGATTCGGGACTTCTTGTGCATGTTAGTTGGTTCAAGAAGAAGAACTGACCGACTAGATGGTGATCTAGTCGGTCAGCCAAGCTTCTTGGACCGACTAGTTTCAGTCAGCTAATTCTAAGCTCTTTACTGTTTACAGTTAGTCGGTCTACGTTGACTCACCGACCGACTAGTTTGTGAACTAATCGGTCAGTGATGCTTCTGTGACCGACTAGTTGAGCTTTCCCTGAACATGCACATTTGAGCTTGAGCTACTGTTTATCATTAGTCGGTCTGTGCTCATTGATCGACCGACTAGTTGATGAACTAGTCGGTCAACTTTCCTTCTTGGACCGACTAGTTTAGTTTACTGTACATGCCAAATTTTTCACCATACTTACTGTTTATTGTTAGTCGGTCTATGTTCATTTGGTGACCGACTAGTTGGTGAATTAGTCGGTCAACATTTGTTCTTGGACCGACTAAGTCTAATTCTTCTCAGACTTCAGTTTTATCTGTTAGTCGGTCCACGTTGTGTAACCGACCGACTAGTTGTGAAACTAGTCGGTCAGCTACTCTTCTTAGACCGACTAGTTCCTTAGTCTGTACTTTGATCTTTTCTCAGTTTACTCATTAGTCGGTTTAAGTTCAGTGACCGACTGACTAGTTGATAAACTAGTCGGTCGGTGATTGTTCTTTGACCGACTAGTTGGGTTCAGAAAAGAGCCGTTGGAGCCCTAATTGAAACGTTTTTCTCTCTCTCTCTCTTCATTCCTATAAATACTTGTTGGGCTGCATTCATTGCTGCCAAGGCTGATATTAATGCAAGTTTAGAGTTCAAGAGAAATCAATTCAAAGCTCATTCAAAGCTCATTCCCTCCATTCAATAATCTCTCCTAACTCTTACTTCCAAAGAGAGATTCATTGAGTGTGAAGCCTTCCAAGCCAAGTGCTTGATTCTAGGTCACCAACATCCCCAAAGCTCTCAATCGCTGTTCTACATCTTGGAGCTAGGGTTTGGTGCCACTTCTTCCTCAAAATCATCCTTGCCCTAATTCGTAAGCAATACTCAAGGCATAGGTATTTTGTTCGGTAAGAAGTTTCTTTATTTCATTTCATATTTGATTTGTAAGTTTCACTCTCGGTTGTGAGAGTGTGGTTGTGATCCCGGGTTGTGGGAGTCACAAATTACACTTTGTATGATTTGACTTGTGGAGGTTTTTTACAAGTATTTCATAGTGGAAATCTTGAGTTAGGGTTTCTAACTCAAGTATCCGGAGGGGATCCGGGTGGTTGGGACGTAGGATCACCGGGAACAAGTCGGGGAGACTTGGGTGGATCCGAACCCAGTAACATCTCTTGTTTGCGTTGTTAATTTTGTGTTGTCATTCAATTTAAGCTTCCGCAAATTGATTTGGTAGTTGTTTGCATTATAATTAGGAATTATACTCCTCGTTATTTTTAAAGTACTATTCACCCCCCCTCTAGTACTTGTGCAGTAGCTGGTAGGGCATTACATTTGGTATCAGAGCCAGATACTTCGCTATGTCTGCCAACGACAACAAGACCGTGCGTCCACCTTCCAACTATGACACCTTCAGGAACCGTGAAGGAGCATCTTCGGTGATGGAGGGACATTCCTCTACGAGGCATCCATTCTTCAACGGTACCAACTACGGGTACTGGAAATACCGGATGGAAACCTTCCTCCGGAGTGCATCCTTATGGAGGACCACAATGAAGGAATACATCGAGCCCGAAGAAGAAGATTTTGAGAAATGGACTACCGCGGAGGTCGCCGCGGAGGTAAGCAATGCCAAGGCAATGAACGCCTTGCAATGCGCATTGGAGCCCGAGGACTTCAATAAGATATGCACATGTAAGAGTGCATATCAAATTTGGAACTCCCTCCTCATACTTCATGAAGGGACGAGTCGGGTAAGAGACTCTAAACTCGTAGTTGTAAACAAAGATTACGAAATGTTTCATATGCAACAGGGCGAGAAGAAGGAGTATTACGCTCGCTTCGTCGACATCATAAACGAGTTAGAGGCTCTTGGCAAATCCTACACCCAAAAGGAGAAGTGTTCGAAGCTTATCGCTGGACTTCCTTCTTCTTGGGAAAAGCGTACCTTCGCCATCGAGGAAGGTAATGACATGAACAAGTACACCGTAGTTCAACTAATGGGTACTTTAATGTCATACGAGGTACGCAAGGATAGCAAGCTCAAATTGCAGGAAAAGATGAAGTCCTACCTAAAGCAAGACGAGCTAAAGAAGAAGGCCATTGCTTTCAAGGCTGCTCCATCCACATCCACATCAACCGATGATGAAGACTCGGAAAATGAGTTGGACTTGGAGTCCATGGCACTCATGGCCAAGAAGTTCAACCGTTTCTTCCGAAAAGGTAACTTCAAGAACAAAGCTAAATTTGGTTCTTCTAACGCCTCTTCCTCTCCTTTGTGTTTCAAGTGCAATAAGCCAGGACACATGAAAGCGGAGTGTCCCCTCAATAAGCACAAGGAGAAGTGGAAGGCGCCAAAGTATGACAAGTCCAAGAAGTACACGAAAGGAAACAAGAAGGGACTTGTCGGAGCCACCTTTACCGACTCCGATGATTCTTCAAGCGGTGAGTCGGATGATGAGCACGTGGAGCAAGCGCACATGTGTTTCATGGCAAGAGAGGAGCATGATCAAAGATCCTCCTCTTCCGATGATAGTGATGACGAAGGCAACGATGAGGTAACTATGGATGACCTTAGGAATGCTAACTCTCAATTATGGTCAAAATACACTAAATTAGTAAATAGATATACTAAGGTAAAAGATGACCTAGCTAGCATTCAAACATCGCCTAAGACTATCATCACCAACAACGACACCGTTGTTGAAGAGTTAAGAAATGAGATTGATAATCTCAAATCTAAACTCGAACATGTTAGCATTGAGGATACGGAAGAACATAGGATAGAGGATTTGACTTCTCAAAACTCGACTTTGAGTATTGAGAACGAGAATCTTAAATCTCGTGTTTATGTGCTCACATCGCAAATATCCACTTTGGATACTTCTTTGCGTTCTCTCACCGAGAAATATGAGAACACATTAGGTCGAATCAACGAATTCAACAAGGGTAAGGGTCACTTGGATAATATCCTAAAAGACTTACTTCCGGCCAAACACCACATTGGCTTGGGGTATATGATGGGAAATTCTTCCAAGTCGGTCACTACTTTTGTTAGACCAACTTCCGAAGCCTCAACGAGTGGGAGCAAACACTCTATTGGTAGTTCATCTACCAATGGTGCTTCCACCTCGTCCACACCCTCTTTTGGAAAGAAACCCACTTTGGGTGGACCTCCAAAGAAGGGGCATGCCTACATGTACACCAATACCATGCCACGTAGGAACACACGTCCTACTCCACCGGCTCACACATATGATGATTTTTATGCAACACATTCTCGGGCACGTGCACACAATGTGAGACACCCTCATGCACGTGTTCCCTCACATGCATATGTTCACCCACAACATCATATGAACAATTCTCATCATGCACCATTCCATCATGTCCCGTATGCCTATCCACAACATGCATCACGTAGAAATCAACGTAGAATGCATGCACCCAATAGGATGAGGGCTCCCAAGATTTTCACAATTTGGAGCCCAAAGGACACAAGCATGGACGAAAAACAAATGTATATGAATGCCTATTTTTCGGATGTTGTGCATAGTAGAAATTATGTGGGGAAGTCTAAGTCCAATTGGACTTGGCTTCCAAAGGTCTAATCTTTTGGACCCAATGACCTTGGGTACCATAATATGAAATTCTCTATCTTTAGGTACTCAAGCAAAAGAAAAAGAAAAGGAGCAACAAATTTAAATTTAGCTCCAAGGGAAATTGGATACTCGATAGCGGGTGTTCAAAACACATGACGGGTGACGCTAGTTTGCTCTCCGGAGTGGTTCCCATAGCAAATGGAAACCGCGTCGTATTTGGAGGCAACGAGAGCGGAACCATCATAGGTGTTGGTAAAGTGGGTAACCCTTCTAAACCCCTAATTAGTGAAGTTTATCTTGTTAGTGGTTTAAATCATAATCTTATTTCAATAAGCCAACTTTGTGACAAAGGTTACAAAGTTAGCTTTGCGAAAGGATTGTGTCATATTTTAAGAAAAGATAATAATAAATTATTATTTTCCGGAACTCGTCATAAAGACATTTATATTTTGGATCTTCCTAAGTCATATGAACAATGCCTCGTTGCCAACACAAGTGAACAACACTTATGGCATCGACGCTTTGGACATGTGAACTTTGGAACACTATATAAGCTTTCAAAATTAAATTCCATTAAAGGTTTTCCGAAGCTTGTTTTTGAAAAGAAAAGTTTTTGTGATTGTTGTCAACGTGGCAAGCTTCCTAAATCTTCATTTAAAACTAAGAAAAGCATTTCTACTAAACGGCCACTAGAGCTATTACATCTAGACTTATTTGGGCCAACTAAAGTTGCTTCCTTAGGAAATGCAAGGTATGGACTTGTCATTGTAGATGACTATTCAAGATTTACATGGGTATTTTCATTGTGTAATAAAAATGAAGCTTTTGAAAACTTCACAATTTTTGTTAAGAAAGTACAAAATCTCCTAGGAACCACCATTGTCACTATTCGTAGTGATCATGGAGGTGAATTTGAGAATGAGTCTTTTGAGACATTTTGTGATGAAGTTGGTATTACACACACCTTCTCTTTCCCTCGTGCACCTCCTCAAAATGGTGTAGTTGAGAGAAAGAATAGGACGCTAGTGGAGTGTGCTCGCACTATGCTTGATGATAGCCAACTTGGCCATCAATTTTGGGCGGAAGCGGTACACACCGCTTGCTATGTGTTTAATAGAATACTTTTGAGGCCCGGCACTAAACAAACTTGTTATGAATTGTTGTTTGGTAGGTTGCCTCAAGTTAAACATTTTCGTGTTTTTGGTTCGAAATGTTTTATTAAGAACACATATGGTAGTTTGGACAAATTCGATCCAAGATCCGATGAGGGGATTTTTGTTGGATATTCTTCGCGTAGCAAAGCCTACCGGATATTCAACAAACGAACCTCAACGATCGAGGAGTCGCTTCATGTCTCATTTAATGAAGGATTTGTCCCAACTAGAATTTCAAATGATAATGATTCTAAGGATGTTTTATGTGATTCATTTGATAATTCTAAGTCTAATGATTCTATTGATTCTATTAAGACTAACCCAACTAACGAAGTTGTTGAGAATGTTCCTAGTGATCAAGGTATTCCCAAACGGCTTCATACCGTTCGTGACCATCCTCATGAGCAAGTCATTGGCAATATCCATGATAGTGTCAAGACGAGATCGCAAGTGAACTACTTCGCTCATTGTGCATTTGCCTCCTCGATAGAGCCAAAGAATATCAATGAAGCATGCGAAGATAGCGTTTGGATCTTAGCCATGGAGGAGGGGCTCATTCAATTCGAGAGAAATGAAGTTTGGGAGCTTGTTCCATTACCATCGAAGAACCACACCATCATAGGGACAAAGTGGATCTTCAAGAACAAAACCGACGAAAACCAAGTCGTCGTCCGGAACAAAGCTCGGTTAGTTGCTCAAGGCTATCGACAAGAGGAAGGTATTGATTTCGAAGAATCCTTCGCTCCGGTAGCTAGATTAGAATCAATTAGATTATTATTGTATTTTGCATGCCATAAGGATTTTAAATTATTTCAAATGGATGTTAAAAGTGCCTTTTTAAACGGAGATGTTGTTGAGGAAGTTTACGTTTCTCAACCTCCGGGCTTTATAAATGAAAAATTTCCAAATCATGTTTTTAAACTAAAGAAAGCGCTTTACGGCTTAAGACAAGCTCCTCGAGCTTGGTATGATCGCCTAAAGAATTTTCTTTTGGATTTGAATTTTAAAATGGGAGAAGCCGATTCTACACTTTTTGTTAAGCATGCGAATAATGATGTAATTTTAGTTCAAATATATGTTGATGATATCATTTTCGGTGCTACTAACTTTGCTCTTTGCGAAGAGTTCTCTAATGTTATGAAGGAACAATTTGAGATGAGCCACATGGGTGAGCTCAAATATTTCTTAGGTCTCCAAATTCGCCAAATGGACGATGCAATCTTCATCCACCAAACAAAGTATACGGTGGAGTTGCTAAAGCGGTTTGGAATGGAGAGTGCCTCCGGGAAAAAGACTCCAATGAGCACGACTACGCATCTTGACAAGGATACGGGCGGTAAGGATGTAGAAATTCGTCTATATCGAGGTATGATAGGTAGTTTGCTTTATCTTACCGCAAGTAGGCCCGATATTATGTTCGCCGTATGCGTATGTGCTCGTTATCAATCTCAACCTAAGGAATCTCACTTAGTAGCGGTAAAGCGTATTTTTCGCTATCTAAGTTACACTTTAGATTTTGGATTACTTTATCCGAAATCTAGCACATATGAATTAATCTCATATAGTGATGCCGATTATGCGGGATGCAAATCCGACAGGAAAAATACTAGTGGCACTTGCCATTTTATAGGAAATTCTCTTGTCTCTTGGTTTTCCAAGAAGTAAAATTCCGTATCACTTTCAACCACCGAGGCGGAATATATTGCCGCTGGTGCCGCGTGTGCTCAAGTTCTTTGGATGAGACACACACTTAAAGACTTTGGTATAAATTGTGATACTTGCCCTATCATGGTTGACAACCAAAGTGCAATATGTCTTTCCAAGAACCCGGTACACCATTCCCGTTCGAAACACATAGATGTCCGACACCACTTTTTAGATGATCATGTTGCTAAAAAGGACATCATTTTAGTGTACGTTGAAACCCAAAAGCAAATCGCCGATATTTTCACGAAACCCCTAAAGGAGGACTCCTTTGTGCGGTTGCGTCGAGAATTGGGGATTATGGGTGAATCCGAGATATAGGATTCATGTTTCATTCAATAATTTTGCATGCTATTATTTTTGGCAATATCTCTTTCATGCTAGAATTATTGGATTTTTCGGGAATTTATGTGATATCTTGATTTTTCGTTCGATTTGTGTGTAATCGTCAAATTTCTGTTTTTTTGATGTTTTATGGGGTAGTTTAGATGATTATTGAGAGTTTTGAGATATATCGTCCAAGCGTATTGTGGAGAGAACTTGTTTTTCAAATTTTTGACTCTTTAGTCGGTTCATGTTCAGTGACCGACCGACTAGATTGAGATCTAGTCGGTCAGTACTTGAACGCAGACCGACTAAATCTTGTCAGTATATCTTGGTTCAGCCACTGTTTACAACTAGTCGGTTCAAGCTCATTGACCGACCGACTAGATCGTGATCTAGTCGGTCAGTGCTTGAACTGTGACCGACTAGTTGTGCCAGGGACTGTTTGGTCTTTTGAGCTCCCGACCGACTTAATCTTCTTTTAGTCGGTTCTTTCTCATTCTAATCGATCAAAACCGCATCTCTCCCTCAGCAAAACCCCCGACCCCTCGCTGACCTTTCGACTTCCGGCCTTGTTCCGATCATCTCCGTCGTCGCCGGCCGTCGTTCTTCCTCCTAGGGTAACCCTCTCTCCTCCCTCTCCTATCTAGGGTTCATTTTCAGTTTAGGGTTAGGTTTTCAGCCTAGGTTTCTAGATCTCTTCCTCTAGGGTTTCGGATTTCCTAGGGTTGTGCTAGTATTCTTTGATTTGATCTCGTGTCTCGTGTAGTGCCGCGATTATGGCCCAAACACGAATCCCGATCACTCCCTCTAGCCCCTCTCCGATGACCGTTGATCCAATCTCTTCGGATCCCGAACATCCAACCCCTCCGAAACGTAGAGCCAAGACCACCCATCCTTCGTCGTCTTCGCCTCCTCTCAAGAAGAAGAGGACGACAACCGCTAAACCTAGAGGTCAACCGAAACCCAAACCCAAGCCTAAGCCAAAGACCAAAATTCTTGCCTCTGCTTCTTCGTTCCATACTCCTACCGATTCCGATACGGAGTATAACCCCGAGACCGAGACTCATAGGGAACCCACTCCTCCTATCCATCCCGAGTCTAGCACCCACCCTCGTACGTCTACTCGAAAGCCTAAGGGAAAGGGTCCGATGCCGGTGGGCGGTGTCGATATTTCGTTATGTCCCGATGACCCTTTGTGTCTCGCGGCGTATAACCGTATCGAACATTGCCCTCTGCTTCTGGAGCATTTCGTCCAGTTTAGCGACTTTATAGGGTTAGCTGATCTTCTGTCGTCGTCGGGTCTTCTCGATTATCTTCGATATGACTCGAAGGCGAATCCTCGCCCCTACCCTAGATTAGTGAAGCTTTTCTATGCGAATAGGATCCGGGGTCAGTACGATCAGACCCACTCTGTTGAGACGACCGTTTTGGGGACTCCTATAGTCCTCACTGCGGAAATCTTAGGAGAGATTTTGGGTATCTCTTCGTCTGGCCTTCTTCCCTCTGATATCTCGGTTGACGATATTTCTTCTCTTGATCAGACCATCCTTTCAGAGATTTTCCATCAGATCCCTCCTGCCATGATTGGCGTGCCATCTAAATCATTCAAACCAAATGCGTGGGTCCTAAATCTGATTCTGAAGTCGTGCTTGCTTCCCAAGTACGGCTCCTCGTCTCTCCCGTCCCAGCCATTTTTGAAGCTTATCTATGCGATCTTCATGGGGAGCTCGATTAATTGGGCTCGAATTATACTCGATAAGATTGACTCTTTCGAGTGTATTCGCAAGTCCAATAAATCGGCTCATATCCCATTTCCATGCATGTTGACCCTCGTGTTTCGTCATTTTCGTGTCACGTTGCCTCGTGACGATGAGCGTCCCCTTGGTCCTCCCCTGAATGCGACGGCCGTCAAGAAATCTCTTGCGGCGCTTCGTCACGTTCAGAGGACGACACCTTCAGCGTCTGTCCCTGCCTCTGCCAGTGCCTCTGCTACTCCCGTTGCCACCCTTGATGATGTCGTCCGGATACTTCTTCGTCACGAGTCCCGCTTGGCTCGTACCGAGGAGGTAGTCTGCCGTATGGCTCGTCACATGGGTGTTGAGCTTCCTCCTTCTGTGTCTGAGGGCGAGGAGTTGGATGAGATGGATGAGGAGGACGTTGAGGAGCTCTGTCGTACTTCGTCTCGTGCCCCCGAGGGCACTTCTGCTGGTACTGCTGCTGGTGGTGATACCTCTTCCGGTGCTGCTGTTGCTGCTACGTCTGCTGGTGCCCCCGAGAGCACACCTGTTGCCACCACGTCTGTGGTGGATACTCCGACTGGTGCTCCCGAGGCCACTACGGTTGCTGCTTCAGAGGTTGCCACTTCAGTCGTCGCTCCTGCTGATCCTTCGGTCGTTCTTGCTGATCCAGTCACCTCCTCTGCTCCTGCTGAGCCTGCAGTTGCTTCTGATCCTCCCGCTGCCTCTTGAGTTTCTTCGAGGCCTCTCCTGATACTCATTGGATGATATATCTCGTTGTGAGAGATGTTGGGTAGGATAGTGTGGGTGGCTATGTATTTTGGATCATTTTGATGATGTATTTTGCTATGTTTTGATGATGATGTATTTTTGTTTGTTGACACTCCGATATTTTGTCATGTATGATGTATTTTTGTGCCCCGATCTGTTGATCGTCGGTGTGTATATCGGTGATGTACTCTGCTTCATGCATTATATATATATATATATCTCAGTTGACATTTCATTATTTTGTGCAATGTATAATTTTTATGTCTCTTATGTTTGATTTCGTCGCTCGACGATATTCACTTGGTTTAATAGAAAGTTCTTCTATGAAAACATAGAATTGTTTTCCATGCACTAAATTAACCAAGAATGTTGATATTGGAGAGTATATTCCATAACTCAATCCGTTAAATTGATTTGAGTTTTGATGATTTTGTTTTACGATTTGTCGACCTTGGTATCATTGACACGCCTTGATTCAATTCGTATTTTTTTTTTCTCTTTGGTGTCACTTGAACCTTCGTCATATTCTACGACTCCCGTGTTTTTTAATTTGAGGCCATTGTTGTTGTCGTTGTTATCCTCCCGCTCTTTTTGCTTATGCCAAAGGGGGAGAGATATAATAATAACGATGCGCCAAATGAAAATTAAGAGCATTTGTCCAAGAATCTAACTTGATGTGTTAGATTCAGGGGGAGTTAAGATATATAAATGGATTTTCATATCCGATATTTCAATAACCTTCATTTGGTATTTCAATAATTCAACAATCGATTCTCATTTAATATACTTCACTCGTCTGCTTGATGCGTATCTTTTTTGTTTAAATTGGAATTAACGTGTCATCAATGCAGGGGGAGTAAGTAAATTTCATTTGAATTATTATTTTTGATTATTATTTATGTTAGTTTGTCATCACCAAAAAGGGGGAGAATGTTGGATATTGGACTCCCCGGATTTGGTTTTGGATGATGAACAAACATAAATAATATATGAACTAACACTTTGTGAGCGCAGTTATGGAGATCGTCGCCAAATTCACATGAATATCAATAACGACGTCTCAAGACTTCTCAAAGCACGTGATCGTATGCCTAAAGCTTCGTTGAAGCTTATGGACCTTTTTAGAAGTCATGAAGATTCGATCGAAGCTATTGAAGACGGTATCGTCAAGTTTATTTTATAGTCTTTAAGCTTCTTTCGTAGAATGTTAAGCCTTGAGTAGGTCTTACGTTTTAATTCTTCATAACGCTCATATCTTAGCTCTAGGATCTTAGTAGAAGTCCATACAATTCTTCCCGAAGCTTCGCGCTTCGATTCGGGACTTCTTGTGCATGTTAGTTGGTTCAAGAAGAAGAACTGACCGACTAGATGGTGATCTAGTCGGTCAGCCAAGCTTCTTGGACCGACTAGTTTCAGTCAGTTAATTCTAAGCTCTTTACTGTTTACATTTAGTCAGTCTACGTTGACTCACCGACCGACTAGTTTGTGAACTAGTCGGTCAGTGATGCTTCTGTGACCGACTAGTTGAGCTTTCCCTGAACATGCACATTTGAGCTTGAGCTACTGTTTATCATTAGTCGGTCTGTGCTCATTGATCGACCGACTAGTTGATGAACTAGTCGGTCAACTTTCCTTCTTGGACCGACTAGTTTAGTTTACTGTACATGCCAAATTTTTCACCATACTTACTGTTTATTGTTAGTCGGTCTATGTTCATTTGGTGACCGACTAGTTGGTGAATTAGTCGGTCAACATTTGTTCTTGGACCGACTAAGTCTAATTCTTCTCAGACTTCAGTTTTATCTGTTAGTCGGTCCACGTTGTGTGACCGACCGACTAGTTGTGAAACTAGTCGGTCAGCTACTCTTCTTAGACCGACTAGTTCCTTAGTCTGTACTTTGATCTTTTCTCAGTTTACTCATTAGTCGGTTTAAGTTCAGTGACCGACCGACTAGTTGATAAACTAGTCGGTCGGTGATTGTTCTTTGACCGACTAGTTGGGTTCAGAAAAGAGCCGTTGGAGCCCTAATTGAAACGTTTTTCTCTCTCTCTCTCTTCATTCCTATAAATACTTGTTGGGCTGCATTCATTGCTGCCAAGGCTGATATTAATGCAAGTTTAGAGTTCAAGAGAAATCAATTCAAAGCTCATTCAAAGCTCATTCCCTCCATTCAATAATCTCTCCTAACTCTTACTTCCAAAGAGAGATTCATTGAGTGTGAAGCCTTCCAAGCCAAGTGCTTGATTCTAGGTCACCAACATCCCCAAAGCTCTCCATCGCTGTTCTACATCTTGGAGCTAGGGTTTTGTGCCACTTCTTCCTCAAAATCATCATTGCCCTAATTCGTAAGCAATACTCAAGGCATAGGTATTTTGTTCGGTAAGAAGTTTCTTTATTTCATTTCATATTTGATTTGTAAGTTTCACTCTCGGTTGTGAGAGTGTGGTTGTGATCCCGGGTTGTGGGAGTCACAAATTACACTTTGTATGATTTGACTTGTGGAGGTTTTTCACAAGTATTTCATAGTGGAAATCTTGAGTTAGGGTTTCTAACTCAAGTATCCGGAGGGGATCCGGGTGGTTGGGACGTAGGATCACCGGGAACAAGTCGGGGAGACTTGGGTGGATCCGAACCCAGTAACATCTCTTGTTTGCGTTGTTAATTTTGTGTTGTCATTCAATTTAAGCTTCCGCAAATTGATTTGGTAGTTGTTTGCATTATAATTAGGAATTATACTCCTCGTTATTTTTAAAGTACTATTCACCCCCCCTCTAGTACTTGTGCAGTAGCTGGTAGGGCATTACAAGCCGGTCTATGCACATTTGGAGACCGACTAGTTGGTGAACTAGTCGGTCAACATTTGTTCTTGGACCGACTAAATCAATTTGTGCTCAGACTTCAGTTTTATCTCTTAGTCGGTCTCAGTTGAGTAACCGACTGACTAGTTGTGAAACTAGTCGGTCAGCTACTCTTCTTGGACCGACTAGTTCCTTTTGTCTGAACTTCGACCTATTCCCTGTTCACTCATTAGTCGGTCTACGTTGATTGACCGACCGACTAGTTGATGAACTAGTCGGTCGGTGGTTGTTCTTTGACCGACTAGTTGCGATCAGAATAGATCCGTTGGAGCTTTAATTGAAACGTTTTTCTCTCTCTCTTTCCTCTAACCTATAAATACTTGTTGAACTAATTCATTGCACTCAAGGCTGATTATTGGAGAAGTTTAGAGATCAAAGAGAAAGCTATCATCTCATTTAAAGCTCATTCATTTCCCTCTCAAGAATCTCTTCCTCATTCATTTCAAAAGAGAGATTCATTGATTGAGAGCCTTCCAAGCCAAGTGCTTGATCCTAGGTCACCAACAACCCCATAGCTCTCCATCGCTGATCTACATCTTGGAGCTAGGGTTTAGTGCCTCTTCATCTTCCTCAAAATCATCTTTACCCTAATTCGTAAGTATACTCAAGGCATAGGTATTTTGTGGTAAGCTATTTCATTTCAATTTACTTTGATATTGTAAGTGATTCGCTCTCGGTTGTGAGAGTGTGTTTGTGATCCCGGATTGTGAAAGTCACAATTATCATTTGTGTATGATTTGACTTGTGAAGGTTTTTCACAAGTATTTCATAGTGGAAATCTTGAGTTAGGGTTTCTAACTCAAGTATCCGGAGGGGATCCGGGTGGTTGGGACGTAGGATCACCGGGAACAAGTCGGGGAGACTTGGGTGGATCCGAACCCAGTAATATCGTTTGTTTGCGTTTGTTTATTTGTTGTCGATTATTTACTATTCCGCATTTCCGCATTAATTGGTAGAGTTTGCAAGGTAATTAGGAATTAGCCTCTTAATTATTTTAAAGTACTATTCACCCCCCCCCCCCCCTCTAGTACTTGTGCAGTAGCTTAGCAGGGCATTACACATAGTTGGTACCGTTGAAGTGAGGAGGCCTGACTGAGGATAGCCCTTCCAAAACTGAAGTAGCTCCTTGACGATCCTTGAAGACATTGTAGTCGTTGTTCGTCATATCTTTGAACTTGTAGCTTTAACCTTGGCTCTGATACCAATTGTAGTGCCCTGTGAAACTACTGCACATGTACTAGAGGGGGGGTGAATAGTACTTTAAAATAATCAAGATAGTTATTCCTAATTATTGTGCAAGAAACAAACGACAATGCGGAATAAACAACAATCAACAAGAATTATCAAACGCAAACAAAACATGTAACGGGTTCGGATCCACCCAAGTCTCCCCGACTTGTTCCCGGTGATCCTACGTCCCAACCACCCGGATCCCCTCCGGATACTTGAGTTAGAAACCCTAACTCAAGATTTAGCACTATGAAATTCTTGTGAAAAACCTTCTCAAGACCAAATCATACAAATGACATGTGACTCCCACAAACCGGGATCACACCCTCTCTCACAACCGAGAGACACAATTCAAATAACAATTGAAATAAAATATGAAACACTTACCACAAAATCCTATGCCTTGAGTATAACTTACCAAATTAGGGCAAAGATGGATTTTGGGGAAGATGTCACCAAACCCTAGCTCCAAGAAGATGACCAGCAATGGAGGCCTAGGGTGGAGATGGTGACTTGATTCAAGCTCTTGGCTTGAGAAGCTCACAATGGAGAGAATCTCTCTTGAGGAATTAGGGCTCAAGGTGTTGAGGGAGAGATTCTTGTGAGGGAGAGAGAGCTTTGAAATAGCTTGGGAGAGCTCTTCTCTTAGGTCTGAAATTGCTTGGAAATAGAACCTCTAACCTTGCCTCAAACGAATCAGGTTTGTATTTATAGAGGCAAGGAAAATCGTGTTGGAAAAGTTCCCAACGGCTCTATTCTGAACCAGACTAGTCGGTCAAAGAAGGATCACTGACCAACTAGTTCATCAACTAGTCGGTCGGTGATACAACGTAAACCGACTAACGGTTGAACAGACAAAAGGTCGAAGTACAGGAGATGACAACTAGTCGGTCTAAGAAGACTTGCTGACCGACTAGTTTCACAACTAGTCGGTCGGTGAATGATCTTTGACCGACTAACAGTCGAAATATAGAAGGCTGACTTCAAGTTGATTTAGTCAGTTTAAGAACAAATGCTGACCGACTAGTTTCTCAACTAGTCGGTCGACAAACGTTCTTTGACCGACTAACTCGAAACAGTAACTCAGGCTGTACAGAGTCAAGCTCAACTAGTCGGTCTGAGAAGGATTACTAACCGACTAGATCATCATCTAGTCGGTCGGTGAACCTTCTTTGACCGACTAATTGATCGATATGGCTGAGCTGAAATGAGTTAGGACATCTAGTCGGTTCATGAAGAGTTGCCGACCGACTAGATCGTCATCTAGTCGGTTGGTGACTCTACTTGAACCAACTAAGATGCACTAGAAGCCGAGGGAAAGTTTCTAATGGCTTCTATGATAATCCTAGCTCTAAGATATGAGCGAAATGAAGATATTAATGTAAGTCCTACTCAAGGCTTAACATTCTAATCTATGAAGCTAGAAGACAATAAATAATACATGACGAACCGTCTTCGAAGCTTCAATGTTCATTCTCTTTGACTTCAATATTGCTCCTTGAGCTTCAACGAAGCTTCAGGCACACGATCACGCGTATTGAGAAGTCTTGAGGCGTCGCTTTTGATATACGTATTCTGTTGGGGACGATCTCCATAACTGCGCTCACAAACAGTTAGATCACAATATTTATGTTTGCTCATCATCCAAAACCAAATCCGGGGAATCAATACTCAACACACTATACGTCTTCCTGACATTTTACATGCTCCACAATTCTCTAAAAATCTGCTCTCAGTCTATAAATTCACTCGAGATAATAACTGCGTTATCCAATTCTCATCCTCTGGTTTTGTTGTCAGGATGCCACCACAGGAAAAACTCTTCTTAAAGGCTCGAGTAGGAATGGACTCTACCCGATCCATCACAATCCCATCGCTCTTTCTGCATCAAGCACCTCGGGCACTCTTTGGCACACCCGTCTTGGTCATCCTGCTCCTCCTGTTGTCTCCAAAGTCGCTTCCAAGGAATCTCTCAAACTGTCTCCTTAGCCACCATGTCCTCAATGCTCAATGAGTAAGAGTCATAAATTACCTTTTCCTTTTTCAAAATCGAGAGCAGATTCTCCCTTAGCTTTAGTTCATTCTGATGTATGGGGCCCTGCCCCAGTTCAATCTAATAAAGGCTATAGGTATTACGTCAGTTTTATTGATGACTACTCTCGCTATGTTTGGCTCTACCCTCTATATCATAAATCCGACGTGTTTGTTGCCTTCCAAAACTTTCAAACAATGGTTGAAAGGCAGTTTAACACGAAAATTAAAATTTTTTGATCTGATGGTGGGGGATTTTGTAACAATCAAGTTATCTCCCTATTTCACCAACTTGGGATCATACATCAGACCTCGGCACCCTATACACCCGAGCAAAATGGTGTGGCCGAAAGAAAACACCGACATGTAATTGAAACTACACTTGCTTTGCTACTAACAGCTTCTATGCCTCAGCAATATTGGCCAGATGCAGCGAAGACGGCTATATATCTGATCAACAGACTACCATCTGCAACGCAACGAAACAAATCTCCTCACGAGATTCTCTATCATCAGGTTCCAGACTACAAGTGGATGCGCACCTTTGGTTGCCTGTGCTATCCCTGCCTCCGCCCTTATGTACAACACAAGCTTGAACCAAGGTCGCAACCGTGCGTCTTTCTTGGTTATGCTGACCACATGAAGGCGTATAAATGCATGGAGCTGTCTACCAAAAGGCTGTACCTGACTCCACATGTCAGGTTTGAGGAGAACATCTTCCCTTTCTCTACTCAGACTCGTCCAACGCCACAGCCTACACTGATCAACTCACTGATCCCCTGATCTACCAACCTACCGACCATCCGACCCATCCACCCGACCTACTGACCTCTCCAAGCCGCTCCACAGCTCGCTCAACCCAAAGTATGACCGATCCAGCTGATTCACCAACACAAACCTTGCATGACCCATCATTGCCTACAAGCATTCTACAACATATCTCGGCACACCATAATCCGGTCACTCACCCGACCTCTTACCATCCCCACTTAACTTCCACGTTACCTCCAACCTCCACTTCTCCACCTACTCAACCCACATCGGATACTTCACCACTGTCGACTCATCCCATGACCACCCGTTCCATGGTCGGCACCTTCAAACCTCGTCAACCATTAAACCTACATGCCCAAATCACCTCAGAAGAACCGATATCCTACAAGGAGGCGTCCAAACATCCCCAATGGGTCGCAGGCATGCAAGACGAGTATGCCGCTTTAACCCGTCAAGAGACTTGGGAACTTGTCTCTCCTCCTCCCTCAGTAAACATCATCGGATGCAAGTGGGTCTACAAGATTAAGCGTCACACGGATGGCTCTATTGCCCGCTATAAAGCTCGGCTCGTGGCCAAAGGCTTTCATTAGAAGGAAGGGGTTGACTACGCTGAGACCTTCAGCCCAGTCGCCAAGCACGGTTCTATCCGCCTCCTGATCACCATGGCTCTACAGTTCGACTGGCCCATCAGACAACTCGATGTCTCCAATGCTTTTCTACATAGAAACATCGATGAAAATCTTTATATGGCGCAACATATGGGATTCATAGATCCCTCTTTCCCACAACATGTCTGCAAGCTACGGAAAGAATTATATGGCCTCAAACAGGCGCCTCGACAGTGGTATGCTCGCTTCTCCCAGTTTCTCCGCCTTCACGGATTCCACCCGAGCATTGCCGACTCATCTCTCTTTGTCAAACACTCTGGCGACCAAACAACCGTGATCATATTGTATGTCGACGACATCCTAATCACGGGCTCTTCGGCAAACTTCGTACATCAATTCATTGGCGAGCTTGCCAGTGAGTTCTCACTCAAAGATCTCGGCGATCTATCATACTTCCTGGGACTGGAAATTCAACGAAGCTCCCAAGGCTGCTTCGTCCATCAGACCAAATATACAAAAGAGCTCCTTCAGAAAGCCGGTCTCTCCGGTTGCAAGCCGAGCAGAACTCCAGTCTCCTCAAAACGGAATCCAAACACCTCAGATCCTTTACTGCTCGATGGATCATACTACCGCAGTCTGGTCGGTGCTCTTCAATACCTCACACTGACCCGACCTGATATTGCATTCGCCGTCAATCAAGTATGTCAGTTTCTCCATGCTACACGTGACTCACATCTCACAGCTGCTAAGCGGATTCTTCGGTATCTTCAACACACTCCAACCCACGGCATTCTTCTTCGTCCGAGTCCTCTGTCACTCATCGCCTTCTCCACCGCTGATTGGGCAGGAGATCCCGTAGATCGTCGCTCCATCAATGGATTATGTGTCTTCCTTGGAAAGAACCCTTTGACTTGGAGTGCAAAAAAACAACCTTCGATTGCACACAGCTCGACAGAATCGGAGTACCGTTCTCTCTCTCTCGGCTAAAGAGATCATCTGGCTACAACTCCTCCTTTCTGACCTTCAGATTCCTCTCCAAGACAAGCCGCTAATTTGGTGTGACAACAAGTCGGCTATCTCACTCTCTTCCAATCCGGTCTTTCATTCCCGAATAAAACACTTCACAGTCGACTACCACTTCATCCGTGAACAGGTCACGTCAGATAACATTCGTGTTCAACACATCTCTACCGAGGACAACCCGGCTGACATCTTCACTAAGAGTCTCACTGCGGATCGATTCGAGCTATTGCGAGACAAACTGTTCATCATTTCGGCCGCTCAGTTTGCGAGGGCGTATAAGGAAATGAGACCAAGTCAACCATATCCCTTGAAGTTCTCCAAGCAATCAATGACATTCCTATCTGAAGGCGTTTCGATACAATGCACCGCATCTTGTAGAAATATGCAAGGTCAACCATATCCCTCGGAGATCTCCAACCAACCAATGCCATTCTGATAATCAATGACATTCATATCAGAAGGCGTCCCGATACAATGCACCGCATCTCATAGAAATATGCATTCAGCACCTACCAATAAAGCTAGATTCATATCCTCTTGTAAAGTGCTATTATACACTTAATATATTGTATTTAAACACATGAAGAGGAATGTAAATCTTCGCTGGTTTCTCTTCTACATTTCTCCAGTCGTTTATCCCTTTTCTCTAAATTTCATCAGGAAGCACCATCACATGAAAAGAGAAGATGACCTAGGTGACAATATAGACATCAGAGGAGAAGAAGAGACGGAAGAAAAATGCCCTAAAACATTGGTTTTGTCCATGTTGGATGGGAACATCGTATATTCATATCAGGAGCACCACGGCATGAAAAGAGATTACGACCATCTCTACAGGCCTGCGAATGCTCCTGAGATCATTAAAACCTAGACCATGTTCTAAACAAACAAAACTTAAACATCCTCGACAAAATAAATGAACACGAACGCAAATGGAGTCAGGTCAGCGTTGATCTATGTCACTGAATCAGCAGATAAGGAAAGGCTTAGTAGGCTTCGAAGCCCTTTTGGTAAAAGTATGGTCCGAGTGGGGATTATGCATCCTACTTGAACTCATGTGCTTGAAGGTTAATGCAATAGTAAGTCCAGGAGAAACAGGCAACAGTGGTCACAGCTTGAATTCAGAGTTATTTAGGGTTAACAATAGACGATAAAACCTAGGCAAACAGAATCCATTCAGAAAGAGAATAAAATGAAAAAAAACAAAGAAATAAAGCAACATGAATAAGGGTAGCAGTGCAATACAAATTGACAAGATCAACAAACTGTTCCCTCGCTCGAAACACTAAAGATCAGCTCAGCAAATCCAGCTTCAATATCCATCCATATCTTACAAAATCCAAACGGTAAATTCAACCTCAATGTCAGCTTCAAATCGCCTTCACAGGTTTTCTAAATGTTAAAATTACAAGCAAAATGTCTAAACCAAGAGCAAAAAAGATGGGGCTGTTTTATGACAACATAATCTATGCACCTAGTAGTACCATATACAGTTTATGCATGGCTTCCCCTGAATGGGCATAACATAATGCAACCCATCAAGGGTATCATGAGCTAATTGTGCATTCTATATAATCTGGCAACAAGGATCAAATAAAACATACCGCAATCTAATGTGGAATTAGATTCAACATTGGTTTGCAAAACACCCCATTCCCTTGGTAGAAAATTAAATCATAATGTGAATCATACTCTTTTCGCCTCCCTCTTGTTTGAGATAATTAGTTTTCCAACCCGAAATTTGTTTTCAATCATTTCTTTAATTAGTAATGACTGAGGCAGAAGCTGCTGATGCTACCGATTACATATATCCAAGTCGACTTCTTTAATTATGGCATTTATCCAATTGTTGACTGGGAGGATGCAGATTCATGGACTCAATATAAACGAACACCTCTGAAGATGCATACCAATTATAGATAAATATAGAAATGAACTCCCCTGTCAGTCGCAAAAAAATGACTGATCAAGTGGTTTTTTGTTTACCTTTTTAGTTTATAAGTTAATTGAGAATTAGGGTAAACAAGAAGGTGGTGACTTATTTGTGATAACATGAGAAGAGACGACTCTTGATTTGTGATAACCTGAAACGCCATCGCATAGATTGACTCGAATAACATGAGTGTATTCTAACATTCTAAACAAGGATTAAATGGAACCTTCCAATTCTTCAGTGCTTGATATACAGTGTATGTGCAGTGTATTGGTAATAATATTATGTTCCTGAATTATTTCAATAATTAGCCAAGAAGTTGATGTTCTTTATGTCAGCAAACTCATGAACCTAGTAGCATATTCACCCCCAAAGAGTGTGGAAATTGGCTCGATTCGACGCTGAAGGAGCATCGGTGAAACAGACGAGTTATCTTGTGCAGAGATAACTCGACTATGCTTGGGTCCAACCTATCTGACTCTACACAAGTCAGATACAATGATGCTAAGTTATTGGTCTTCTAGAGCGCAGTTGGTCGCTCAGTCATCAGCTCGGTTGAAGTCCGTGATCTGATGGTCAGTCGTTCGGCATCGGGTCGTTTAGTCGTTCGGTGGCTCATTGGTCGGCATCTCTACGAGTTCGAGCTATAGCTCGAACGCTCGGCTCAGCGCTTCGGTCGTTCGGTACAGAAAGAAGATCGGTCGGTCGAAGGAAGCCCATTGGGATGCGGCCCACTATGATGAGGCAAAGGCCCATTAGGGTGCGGCGCATTAATTGTGTAGAGATGTGAATAGATAGAATGCCATTAAAGTCGGCATTCATATCGTTTGGAATTCCTAGCCAATGATAACACCAATTGTAACCTAGGGTTATATATGGTCTTAGTATAGGGTTTTCGTTGTGGAACACATTGAGAGAATTTGAGCCGCCATTTGTGAGAGCCAACTTTGAGAGATTGTATTGTAAGCTTTTGGAGAGATCTTGTGTATTTCTTCTTCGTTTGTGAAGAGAAGATTTATTTTGTTCTCTCCTTTCGTAATAAAGCTTACAGGTGTTTCCCCTTGGCCGTTCAACGGCCTAAAGACA
>CM061131.1:128296679-128321679 GCA_030789695.1 Scilla litardierei
CCCTACATGGTCAATCCCCTGTAATCATGGATAAACAAAGAAAAGTGAAAGAAAACGAGAAAATACAAGAAAACGAATAAAAGACGACGGAAAAACACGGAGAAACACAAAAGAAAACGTGTGTGAATATATGAAATATAAACGCACGTCAAAATCCCTCAAGTTGAACTCTTCCTCGTCCTCGAGGAAGACGAGTGAGAGTAGGAGCTCGGAAGGGAAAATAGAGAGGAAGAAAGAAAAAGAAAACTCTAAATCCTAGATCGTCCATCAGAGCCACCAAAATCAAAAACGACACACCAAGCAAGCAAACGCCAAATCACACCACTAAACCTAGGAAAACGAGTCCAAATAAGTGTCGTGGGCCCACGCGGTGAAGCGCGAGTGAGCGTGGTCGTGTGCTTGCAAATGGTGTCGCTTTCTACAATGTGCTATGAGGCTCGATATACACAAATCCAAGATATGACCCAAATATCGATCCGAATTGAATTAAGCGGCGAATATAAGTTCAAGCATGCATGAGAGGAGTAGGAATAGAAGCGTATCATGCATCGGGGACTCCACAACTAGGGTCAACGAAATCACGCCACTATAGCCTAGATACTAGCTATAAAAAATTCCTAAGCCAAGTGTTTTCGATAACGATGGGGGTTGAGATGATGTGGAGAAGAACACTCGGTGCAAATTCTCGCCTTCCCTTTATTCTCGACAAGTAGAAAAAAATATTCACACGGAAATTTTTTTTGGTTTTGGGCATTTGTATTTTTTTTGGATTTTGGGCTATACACAATTTTTCTTTTCTTTTCTTTTTGGGTTTTTCTTTTCTTTTCTCCCTTTTTTTGAATTTTTGGGTTTTTGGCTATACACATGTGCACTCTCCCAAGTGGGAGAACGGTACACGACGAGGGGATTTGCACCAAGTAAAACAAAAAAGAAGTCGAAATCTAAACACTTGGGCAAATGAAACTATTTTCACTAAATAGAGCATGTGCTAAATGGGTTATCCTAGTCCTTAATTGTGGAATCCCGACGCATGCGAATTGAAATATACGATATAAATATAGCATGCGTATAGAAGCAGATAGTAGAAGCAAATACCGCATATTCAAATCGAAGCATGATAATCTAGGGGTAAACCAAGGATAGGTATATAAAACATAATCACAAGGTAGAAGCACACCAAATGCTAGTCACGACACACGACTCTCAAGAAAGCTAAGTGGACCCACGATGCATGAAATGCAAGAGGACTCGGCTTCCTGAGGTTAGTGAATGTGATTATCGAAGCCGTGCCAGGTGTGTGTGAGATTTTGTGGCAATTCATCATATGGGGTCATCTCTAGGAGAGAGAGAGAGAACAAAAGATGAGAAGAAAAAGAAAACCACGATGGAAAACGACTCAAAAACGAAGAAAAACGACACAAATGACGCACGAAGTGCCACTCCCCCAAGCTGAAACTTGCATTGCCCTCAATGCAATAATAGTTTATATGGGAGGGCAAAGAAAATGGGGGGGCGTGCGCACCGACACAAAAAGTGAAAAACATGAAAAACATATGAACGAAACTAAAAAAATAAAGAAAAAGAAACACTCAAATAAAAGATATGAAACACGACGTAACACGCGAAAACATGCACACAAAACGATTCCCCCAAGCTGAACATGACAATGCTAGCGAAATGATATGATCAATGTGATGCAGAAATATGCAAGGGGAAGATCGGAAAAGAAAAGAAAGAAATCAAAATGCAGGAGAGACGGTGTGCTCATTCTCCTCGGAAGAGGATGTGGGGTGAAATGATAGAAGGGCACGACATGAAGGGTTATTAAGATGCAAAAGCAAATCCTAGATACGCTCCCCTCGCTAATGAGAGGAGACGAGATTATTCAAACCTAAACTAGAAAGCGGTAAATTTTTACACTACTGGATTAGGATACACCTGAGCATAGGCAGATCCAAGATCTGAAGTGGGGCAGGTAGCTGCTCTAACTGCTCCTTCTGTGGCTCCGCCAGAAGCGCTGTGCCACGTGTGCCAATGGACCCAAGCAATGCACCTCCAAGCATCCCTCGTAGGTGTCCACCTGTGACCTGCAAAGGACGAGGCGCATTAGTCCATGGCAAAAAATCTTTCCCCAAAATAAAAGTATCCCAGAGATAATCGTCAAAATAAGATGGAAAAATAGTGAAAGTGTGACGAATACTCCCTGAGGATGGGTCGCTATCCTCTGTACTAGCGACGACCGAATCCTCGCTCTCCATAAGAAGTGGCTCTCCAGGTGGTGACACACCGCAGCATACCTCAGGGGAAGTAGATCATGTGTCCTGCGAGAGATATGGTATGTCAAATATATATGAGTCTAAAGAAATAGGAAGTGAAAAGCGAGACTCAAAAGTGGAGTGAGAGTGAGTATGAAAATCTCCCTAAATAGGGGCAATATGCTCAAGTAGATGCTCAGCCGCAGAAGAAGTGGAGAGCGACGGTAAAGGTAGATGTGACTCGGGCTCTATAGAGTGGACCATCGAATCCAAGCCCTCATGCACATCCTCCTCGACGATATGCTCATGCTCCACCATCTGCCCGATGTCCTGAATGACATCCTCGTGGTTGACTACAGACCAAGGAAGAAGCAGCAATAGAGATGACAGTGGAGGTGGATGTGGAGCGGACCACTCGTATGTGGTCGTGGTGTCCTCGTCCTCACGCACATCCTCCTCGCCTGTATGCATAATCTCTGTAAACTCCTCAGTGCTCGCATAGGACTCATGTGGGGTATCCAAATCAAGACAAGAAATATCTCCCACAGATCCTAGATACATCTCCCCATCCTCACTATCATCATCAAAAAATGCTTCGTCATCCAAGTGGTAGTGATGGAAAAATGGGGTATCGGCATGAGATGTGTCTATGGTGGCCGATGGCATGGTGGTCTCAACCATGGAAATGGGTATATCCTCTCCTTCATCCCCTCTCCTCGGTGTCGGCTCAGTGATTGGTACCATTAAGTTTTGTAATATTTGGCCTTGGTTAAACATGGCACTTTCAAGGAGAGACACGAGGCTTGATTCTTCTTGTGTTTGTGGAGGGGTATAAGGTTGAGGAAATGGATGGGAGGTGTTTGGGCTAAGATTGTGGGAAAATGTTTGGCCTTGGAGTGGGGGGAGGCTCTCAAGCGTAAATGGGCAATCATAATACACGTGCCCCGCCATCCCACAAGTCTCACAAACCACAACTGGATAAGGATCGTATCCTCACATCTGAGCATCGAAATTTGATCTCCACATGGTAATATCAAAGATACCTGGACAACAAAAATAAGAAAACTAGAGAGGAGCGTCAATAGTACAAGAGAATAACAAAAAGATAATATAATGGTGGGGGAAAAATTTCTTGGTTATTGAATATTTTTTTAAAAAAAAAGAAAAAGAATTTTTTTTGTGTTTTTATGCGTAGTCTAACGAACCCAAGCTAAGCTAATATCAAACCGAACGCCTCCCCAGCAACGGCGCCAAAAACTTGACCGGCGCCCCGTTTACGGTATGGGCGCGGTGTCGTTTTACCGCAAGTGCACGGTTAGTGTAGGGTGCGGGTTTATCGAACACAGGGAGGTGGATGGCTTGAGTGGCTACTAGCCTCGCCTAGGTCGTGTGCTAGCTACGCGGATGATATGGGTGGAAGTGTAGAAATAAAAGGAAGAAATGAAAAAGACACGAAATGAATCCCCGCTAACACGGGCTAGAGCACTCATGACACTTGGCATTTGACTTGACCCAGGGTGAGACATTGCCCCAAAAGGTGGTACCTAGCGTCCATGGCCCGATATTCCGGTCGGTGCCAAGCACGCTAGGCCTACCCGGTTCCGGACGGTGGGCATTCCCATGTCCATTAACACCTTCCGAAACCGGGAGCATTAAGGTCACAATGATATCTCCCAACACTTCGTCCAAGCCGCTCCCGCGCACGAGGACTCGATGTCAACGCTCGGGGCGTGAGCTATGACTAGGGAGTCAACCGCCAAGTTTATTCCCCCTTGGCCCGACGGTCAGAGGCGGTCTTTCTCCCGCCAATGACAATGAAACACCCCCGCGTAACCCTAATGGCCAAATAGGTCAAATGTGATTTCTAGCAATACATCGAAGCGGATCTTGAGAGGACAAGCACCGAACCCCAATCCCCAACACATCTAGTGTGTCGCCATACGAATTGGACCCAGATTGCTAGAAATCCCCATTGACGCATTTCATCGAACACGTGCCATGCAACCAAGTCTAATGTAAATTTCCAAGCATCAATCCTACCCTAACCCGTATTAGGGTTCATCAAAACTACTCAATGGTGAATAACATATAAACAAACAGCACAAAAGACATATAAACTTTCACCATCAAGCAAAATAAACACAATACAAACAATGGAGAAAAAGAGAAGAAAATACTTATCTTGAGTGAATCGTCAATCCAATACAAGACTTATTGAAAGAGAAAACCTAATCTAAACTAACCCTAGACTAACAAGAGAAAGGGGCAAAAAGCCCTAGAAAACTGAAGAAGAACTCTCTCCAAGTCGTGCCCCAACTTCTATTTATAAACCCCCCAAAAACCCTTAACAGTTCGGGTACAGAACTGTCAAAAAAGGCCCACCCGATCGGGTGGAAACTCACCCGATCGGGTGGAATAAACAGAGAGCTCAGATTCGCAGAAACAGATCTCACCCGGTCGGTTGACAAGTCAACCGATCGGGTGAAATGAAATTCCAGACTGCAGCCAGTTTTAGCACATAGCTGCGCTTAGAAAATTCCAGAAAAATCTAGAAAAATCGGATTTGGGCATGCGACCTATCGTTGGAAAGCTAACGATGATGCCGACGCTAGAAAAATAAGAGATCACCCAAAATCCTTCTGGAATGATATCAGATCTTCAATGAATGAGCAGCGGTGTGCGAAAGGGGACGAAAAGGCCACCCGATCGGTTGAAATGTCAACAGATCGGGTGAGCAGCTTGTTGCTTCGACCGTCGCCTTCGGCAAGCTTTCACCCGATCACATGAACCGGTCGGATGAGTTCTTGAGTGACCGGTTGGATCTTGGAGCAGTCGGGTGAATCGATCGGTTCGGCGTCCGTGTCTTCAACTCTTCATCTTCAGCTACAGATGAACCGATCGGGTGAGAGTCACCCGATCGGTTGGAATTTTGCTTGAGAAAACAGAGCATAGGCCCCCGCTGAACCGGTCTGTGAACCGGTCGGGTGACTTCCTTATGAGCTGCGGCAGAGACCGGGTGGTGCACGCGTGCATCACCCGATCGGTTGGAGATGAACAACCGACCGGGTGAGGGGCTGAAAGATGAATTCTTCGACGTTTGACCCACTGGATCACGCGTGACTTCTCCCGTTGCTCCGGGGACTTGGGATATCATCGTTAAACGTCCCCTACATGGTCAATCCCCTGCAATCATGGACAAACAAAGAAAAGTGAAAGAAAACGAGAAAATACAAGAAAACGAATAAAAGACGGCGGAAAAACACGGAGAAACACAAAAGAAAACGTGCGTGAATATATGAAATATAAACGCACGTCAGATCACCGGAAACAAGACGGGGAGACTTGAGTGGATCCGAACCCGTTAAATTGCTTGTTTGCGATTGTTTTCTTTGTTGTCAATATTTACATTTCCGCATTTCCGCATTGTTGGTTGAGTTTGCAAGATAATTAGGAATCATATTCTTAATTATTTTAAAGTACTATTCACCCCCCCTCTAGTACTTGTGCAGTAGCTTCGCAGGGCATTACATTTTGTATCGGGCTAAGTACCTAGCTATGTCTGCCAACGACAACAAGACCATTCGTCCACCTTCAGATTACAGCACCTTCAGGAACCATGAAGGAGCTTCTTCGGTGATGGAAGGACACTCCTCGACGAGGCCTCCTTTCTTCAACGCTACTAATTACGGGTACTGGAAATGCCGGATGGAAACTTTCCTCCGGAGTGCTTCATTGTGGAGAGCCACGTTGACAGAGTACGTCGAGCCTGAAGAAGAAGATTTCGCAAAATGGACTACCGCGGAGGTCGCCACGGAGGTAAGCAATGCCAAGGCAATGAACGCCTTGCAATGTGCTTTGGAGCCAGAGGACTTCAACAAGATATGCACATGTAAGAGTGCATATCAAATATGGAACTCCCTCCTCATCTTGCATGAAGGAACGAGTAGGGTAAGAGACTCTAAACTCGTTGTTGTTAATAAAGATTTCGAATTATTTCATATGCAACAGGGTGAGAAGATGAAGGAGTATTATGCTCGCTTCGTCGACATCACAAACGAGTTGGAGGCTCTTGGGAAAACCTACACCCAAAAGGAGAAAGTCTCCAAGATAATTGACGGACTTCCTTCTTGTTGGGAGAAACGTACCTTCGCCATCGAGGAAGGTAATGATATGAGTAAGTATACGGTTATTCAACTAATGGGTACCTTAATGTCTTATGAGGTACGCAAGGATAGCGAGTTAAAGTTGCAGGACAAGATGAAGTCCTACTTGAAGCAAGACGAGCCAAAGAAGAAGGCGATTGCATTCAAGGCCGCTCCATCTACATCTACATCTACCGATGATGAAGACTCGGAAGACAAGTTGGACTTGGAATCCATTGCCCTCATGGCAAAGAAGTTCAACCGGTTCTTCTGGAAAGGTAATTTCAAGAACAAATCTAAATTTAGTTCTTCTAACGTATTCGCTCCTTTGTGCTTTAAATGCAATAAGCCAGGACACATGAAAGCGAATTGTCCACAAAACAAGCAAAAGGAGAAGTGGAAGGCGCCCAAGTTCGACAAGTCAAAGAAGTACAAGAAAGGGTACAAAAAGGGGCTTGTCGGGGCTTTCACCGACTCCGAGGATTCCTCAGGTGGAGAGTCGGACGATGAGCAAGTGGAGCAAGCACATATGTGCTTCATGGCTCGAGAGGAGCAAGATAAAGATTCCTCCTCCGATGATAGCGATAATGAAGGCGATGAGGTAACCATGGATGACCTTAGACATGCTAATGAGCAAATATGGTCTAAATACACTAAATTAGTAAATAGATATACTAAAGTAAAAGATGATTTAGCTAGCATCCAAACCTCGCCTAAACCTATCATCACCAACAACGACACCGTTGTTGAAGAGTTGAGAAATGAGATTGTAAATCTCAAGTCTCAACTTGAACATGTTCATATTGAGGAATCGGATGAACATGAGAGAGCGGATTTGACTTCTCGGAACTTAACTTTGAGTATCGAGAATGAGAATCTCAAATCTCGTGTTTATGCACTCACATCGCAAGTGTCCACTTTGGATGCTTCGATGCATTCTCTCACCGAGAAATATGAGTGCACATTAGGCCGAATTAATAAATTCAATAAGGGTAAGGACCATTTGGATAAAATCCTAAATGACTTACTTCCGGCCAATCACCACATTGGCTTGGGGTATAAGATGGGAAGTTCATCCAAATCAGCCACTACCTTTGTTAGGCCAACTTCCGGTGACTCAACGAGTGGTAGCAAACACTCTATTGGTAGTTCATCTACCAATTGTGCTTCCACCTCGTACACACCCTCATTTGGAAAGAAACCCACTTTGGGTGGACCTCCAAAGAAGGGTCATACCTACATGTACACAAATACCATGCCACGTAGGAACACACATCCTACTCCACATGCTCACACATATGATGATTTTTATGCACCACATCCACGGGCACGGGCACACCAAGTGAGATACCCTCACGCACGTGTTCTCCCACATGCATATGTTCATCCACACCATCATATGAACCATTCTCATAATGCACCATTTCATCATGTTCCTTATGCCTATCCACGACATGCATCACGTAGAAATCAACAACGCATGCATGCTCCCAATAGGATTAGGGCTCCCAAATTCTTCACTATTTGGAGCCCAAAGGACACAAGCATGAATGAAAAACAAGTTTACATGAATGCTTATTTTATGAATGTAGTGCATAATGATAATTATGTGGGGAAGTCTAAGTCCAATTGGACTTGGCTTCCAAAGGTCTAATCTTTTAGGACCCAATGACCTTGGGTATCATGATACGATATTTTCTATCTTTAGGTACTCAAGAAAAAGATACAGAGCAACAAATCAAAATTTAGCTCCAAGAATAATTGGATACTCGATAGCGGGTGTTCAAAACACATGACGGGTGACGCTCAATTGCTCTCCGGAGTGGTGCCCATTGCAAATGGGAACCGGGTAGTCTTTGGAGGCAACGAGAGCGGAACCATCATAGGTGTTGGAAAAGTGGGTAATCCTTCTAAACCACTTATAAGTGATGTTTACATTGTTAAAGGATTAAACCACAATCTTATTTCAATAAGCCAACTTTGTGACAAAGGTTACAAAGTTAGCTTTGCAAAAGGAATGTGCCATATTTTAAGAAAAGATAATAATGATTTATTGTTTTTCGGCACACGTCATAAGGATATATATATCCTAGATCTTCCAAGATCACATGAACAATGTCTCATTGCCAACACAAGTGAACAACACTTATGGCATCGACGTTTTGGTCATGTGAACTTTGGAACACTTTTTAAGCTTTCCAAGTTAAATTCTATTAGAGGCTTCCCTAAGCTTGTCTTTCAAAAGAAAAGCTTTTGTGACTCGTGTCAACGAGGTAAGCTTCCAAAATCGTCATTTAAACCTAAGAAAAGCATTTCATCTAAGCGGCATCTAGAGCTTTTACATCTAGATCTTTTTGGGCCAACTAGAGTTGCTTCATTAGGAAATGCACGATACGGACTTGTCATCGTTGATGACTTTTCTAGATTTACTTGGGTATTTTCCTTAAATAATAAAAATGATGCTTTTGAAAACTTCACAATATTTGTTAAGAAAGTACAAAATCTCATTGGAACCACCATTGTCACTATTCGTAGTGATCATGGAGGGGAATTTGAGAATGAGTCTTTCTCAAATTTTTGTGATGAAGTTGGTATTACTCACACCTTTTCATTCCCTCGCGCACCTCCTCAAAATGGTGTTGTTGAGAGAAAGAATAGGACGCTAGTGGAATGTGCTCGCACTATGCTTGATGACAGCCAACTTGGCCATCAATTTTGGGCGGAAGCGGTACATACCGCTTGCTATTTGTTTAATAGGATACTTTTGAGGCCCGGCACCAAACAAACTTGTTATGAATTGTTGTTTGGTAGATTGCCTCAAGTTAAACATTTTCGAGTTTTCGGCGTAAAATGTTTTATTAAAAACACGTATGGTAGTTTGGACAAATTTGATCCAAGATCCGATGAGGGGATATTTGTTGGATATTCCTCTCGTAGCAAAGCCTATCGGATATACAACAAACGAACCTCAACGATCGAGGAATCACTTCATGTTTCATTTAATGAAGGATTTGTCCCGACTAGAATTACTAATGATGATGACTCCATGGATGTTTTATGTGATTCAATTGGTAATTCTAATTCTATTGATTCTATTGATACTAACCCTTCTAATGAATCATTTGAGAATGTTCCTAGTGATCAGGGAATTCCCAAACGGCTTCATACCGTTCGTGACCATCCTCATGAGCAAGTCATTGGCAATATCCTTGATAGTGTCAAGACAAGATCTCAAGTCAACTACTTCGCTCATTGTACCTTTGCCTCCTCGATAGAGCCAAAGAATATTAACGAAGCGTGCGAAGATGGTGCTTGGATCTTATCCATGGAGGAGGAACTCATTCAATTCGAGAGGAATGAGGTTTGGGAGCTTGTTCCATTGCCTTCGAAGAACCACACCGTTATAGGAACGAAGTGGATTTTCAAGAACAAGACCGACGAAAACCAAATCGTCGTCCGGAACAAAGCTCGGTTAGTAGCTCAAGGCAATCGGCAAGAGGAAGGTATCGATTTCGAAGAATCCTTTGCTCCGGTAGCTAGATTAGAATCTATTAGATTATTGTTATCTTTTGCATGCCATAAAGATTTTAAACTCTTTCAAATGGATGTAAAAAGTGCATTTTTAAACGGAGATGTTGTTGAGGAAGTTTATGTTTCTCAACCTCCGGGTTTTATAAATGAAAAATTTTCAAATCATGTTTTCAAACTTAAGAAAGCACTTTACGGTTTGAGACAAGCTCCTCGAGCTTGGTATGACCGTGTAAAGAATTTTCTTTTGGATTTAGGTTTTAAAATGGGAGAAGTTGATTCTACATTATTTGTTAAGTATTCGAATAATGATATAATTTTAGTTCAAATTTATGTTGATGATATCATTTTCGGTGCTACTAACTTCACTCTTTGCGAAGAGTTTTCTAATGTTATGAAGGATCAATTTGAGATGAGCCATATGGGTGAGCTCAAATATATCTTAGGTCTCCAAATTCGCCAAATAAACGATGCAATCTTCATCCACCAAACCAAGTAAACGGTGGAGTTGCTAAAGCGATTTGGAATGGAGAATGCCTCCGGGAAGAAGACTCCAATGAGCATGACTACACATCTTGATAAAGATACGGGTGGCAAAGATGTAGACATTCGTCTATATCGAGGTATGATAGGTAGTTTACTATATCTTACCGCAAGTAGGCCCGATATAATGTTTGCCGTATGTGTATGTGCTCGTTATCAGTCTCAACCTAAGGAATCTCACTTAGTAGCGGTAAAACGTATTTTCCGTTATTTAAGTTACACACTTGACTTTGGATTACTTTATCCAAAGTCTAGCACATATGAGTTAATCTCATATAGTGACGCAGATTATGCAGGATGCAAATCCGACAGGAAAAGTACTAGTGGCACTTGCCATTTTATAGGAAATTCTCTTGTCTTTTGGTTTTCCAAGAAGCAGAATTCTGTATCACTTTCAACCACCGAGGCGGAATATATTGTCGCCGGTGTCGCGTGTGCTCAGGTTCTTTGGATGAGACACACTCTTAAAGACTTTGGTATAAACTGTGATACTTGCCCTATCATGGTGGACAACCAAAGTGCTATTTGTCTCTCTAAGAATCCGGTACACCATTCCCGTTCGAAAACACATAGATGTCCGACACCATTTCTTAGATGATCATGTTGCTAAAAAGGACATTATTTTAGTGGTCGTTGAAACCCAGAAGAAAATCGTCGATATTTTCACGAAACCACTCAAGGAAGATTCCTTTGTGCGGTTGCGTCGAGAATTGGGGATTATGGGTGAATCCGAGATTTAGGATTCATATTTTGTTCAATAATCTTGCATGCTATTAAATTTCGTTATATATGCTCATGCTAGATTTATTGGAATTTTCTGGATTTTTGGTTGAATTTTCGAAATTTGTGCTCGAAATATTCATGAACGTCAAATTTAAGATTTTCGATGTTTAATGGGGTAGTATAATGATTACTGAGAGTTTTACGATGTTTCGTCCAAGTGCGATTAGGAGAGAACTCAAAATTTCAAATTCTAAAATTTTTGAACTCTGTTAGTCGGTTCATGTTCATTGACCGACCGACTAGATTGCATTCTAGTCGGTCAGTGAATGAACTCAGACCGACTAACTCAAGCCTTAAATTTGGCTTCAGTTACTGTTTACTCTTAGTAGGTCCAAGTTCAGTCATCGACCGACTAGATTCAGTTCTAGTCGGTCAGTGGATGAACTTGAACCGACTAGATCTAGCCCTATTTTTGACTCTGTACGGCTGTTTGCACTTAGTCGGTTTACGCTCATTTGCCGACCGACTAGATCGTCATCTAGTGGGTCAGCGATTGAACTGTGACCGACTAAGTGTGTAGGGACAGCTGCGTCTTTTCGTATTCCTATTGACTTAAAGCTCCCCGCACCGACTTGTTTTCATTTTAGTCGGTGCGATCAACTCCTCTCAGCCCTTACCCCCGTCGATTCCACTCCCTCCTTCGTCGAGTTCATCAATTTTCGGCCATCTCCACCGTCGCCGTGCATCGATCTTCTCTCCTCCTCATAGGTATCTATCCCTTTCACCTTTTAGACCTAGGTTTATCCGATTTAAGCTCGTTTTCTAGGGTTTGTCTAGGGGTTGCCTAGGGTTTAAGATTTTTGATTTGTGTCCATCTCGTTTCATTGCGCGTGTCTCGTCTCGCTTATGGCAAAGACACGCATTCCGATCGACCCCTCACGTCTGTCACATATGACCATCGAATCTCCATTTACGGACCCCCCACAACTTAAACGCCGATCTAAATCAACCCATCCTTCGTCGTCTTCGCCTCCTCTTAAGAAGAAGAGGCCGGCGACCGCTAAGCCTAGATCTCAGCCTAAGCCTAGGAAACAGCCCATGTCTCCAGCTTCATTCCGTGCTCCCACTCCTCCTGATGATTCCGACACGGAATACATTCCGGAGACCGAGCATACCGCTCGGGATCCTACTCCTCCACCCCGATCTAGCACACGTCAGCCTAAGGGGAAGGCTCTGATGCCAGTTGGCGGTGTCGATATTTCGCTATGTCGCGATGACCCGTTGCGTCTCGTGGCATACAACCGTATCGAGCACTGTCCGCTGTTATTGGAGCACTTTGTTCAGTTCTCCGACTTCCCTCACTTAGCCGATCTCCTTTCGTCTAGCGGTCTTATCGATTATCTTCGGTATGACCCTAAGGCGAATCCACATCCATACCCTCGCCTTGTCAAGCTTTTCTACGCGAATAGGGTTCGCGGTCAGTACGACGAGACCCATTCCATTGAGACAACTGTCTTGGGGACACCGATTGTCCTCACGGTAGAAATCTTAGGGGATTTGATTGGTGTCTCCTCGTCTGGCCTTCTTCCTTCTAATATCTTTTTTGATGATATTTCTGAGCTTGATCAGGTGATGCTCGCCGAGATTTTCCATGTCATCCCTCCTGCCATGATTGGTGTCCCTTCGAAGTCCTTCAAGCCGAATGCTTGGGTGCTTAACCTTATTCTGAAGTCGTGCCTCCTTCCAAAGTACGGCTCTTCTTCCTTGCCTTCCCAGCCATTCCTCAAACTCATTTACGCCATCTTCATGGGGAGTGAGATCAATTGGGCACGGATTATTCTTGACAAGATGGATTCCTTCGAATGTATTCGAAAGTCCACCAAGTCAGCCCACATTCCTTACCCGTGTCTATTGACTCTCGTCTTCCGTCACTTCCGTGTCCCTCTTCCTTCCGATGATAAGCGTTCTCTTGGTCCCCCTCTGAATGCGACGGCCGTCAAGAAGTCTCTTGCGGCGCTTCGTCACGTTCAGAGGACGACCCCTTCAGCTTCTGCTTCAGCTGCTCCTCCACCTCCACCTCCTACTCTTGCTGAGCTTGCCCGTTCGTTGAGACGTTTCGAGTCTCGTTGTGCTCGTTCGGAGGCGATGCTAGCTCACATCTGCTCCCGCATGGGCATTGCCGTTCCTCCGTCTGTTTCTAACGACGAGGAGATGGATGATGATGAGGTCGAGGAGTTCATTGGATCTGCTGTTTGTACCCCCAGAGGGTACATTTGCTGCTGCTGCTGCTACGTCTGCTGGTGCCCCCGAGAGCACACCTGTTGCCACCGTTCCTCCGGTGGATACTTCGTCTGGTGCTCCCGAGGCCACTACCGTTGCGACCATGGACACTCCTGCTGACCCAGTGACCACCACTCCTTCTGCAGCTGGCTGCTGCTGCAGATCCTCCTGCTGCCTCCTGAGCTTCTTTGGAGGACTATCCTATGCACATTGGATGATATATGTGGTGTGAGAGAGTTGGGTAGGATAGATGGTGGTTATGGATTTTGTGATGTATTTTGATGAATCTCTTATGGAGTTTTGATATTTTTGTATGTATGTGATACTCCGATATCTGCTGTGATATAGTGATGTATTTTGTGCTTCGATCTGAGGATCGCTTATATGTATGTTGGCAGATGTATAATTTTGTTGTATCATGGTTCATATATATATATAGACACACACACACACACACACACACACACACACATCGTTGTTGCCATTTACTTCTTTTGTGCACATTATATTATTGCCTCTGATGATTGATTTCGTCGCTCGACGATAATAACTTGGTTAAATAGAAATTATTTCTATGAAAACATAGAACATAGAATTGTTTTCCATGCACTTAATTAACCAAGAATGTTGATATTGAAGAGTATATTCCATAACTCAATCCGTAAAATTGATTTGAGTTTTGATGATTTTATTTTTTTCGATTTTCGACTATAGTCCCGTTGGCACGCTTTGACTTAATTCGTATTTTCCTTTGGTGTCATTTGGACCGTGGTCATATTCCTCGACTCCCGTGCTTTTATTTGAAGCCATTGTTGTTGTCGTTGATCTCCTCCCGCTTTTTTTGCTAATGCCAAAGGGGGAGAGATATACTATTGACGATGAGCTAAATGATAATTTAAAGCATTTTTCCATGAATCTAATTTGATATGTTAGATTCAGGGGGAGTTAAGATATAAAAATGGATTTCAAATCCGATATTTCAATAATTGAATTCTCATTGTTTACTTTCCTCGTCTGCTTGATGCATATGATTATTGTTTAATTTGGAATTAACGTGTCATCAATGCAGGGGGAGTAAGTAAATTTCATTTGAATTATTATTTTTGATTATTATTTATGTTGGTTTGTCATCACCAAAAAGGGGGAGAATGTTGAGTATTGATTCCCCGGATTTGTTTTTGATGATGAACAAACATAAATATCGTGAACTAACTCTTTGTGAGCGCAGTTATGGAGATCGTCGCCAAATTTCTATGAACATCAAAAGCGAGGTCTCGAGACTTCTCAAAGCGCGTGATCGTATGCCTAAAGCTTCGTTGAAGCTCGAGGACCATTATTGAAGTCAAGAGATTCGAATCGAAGCATTTGAAGATGGTTCGTCATGATTTATTTATAGTCGTTTAGCTTCGTTTCGTAGAATGTTAAGCCTTGAGTAGGTCTTACGTTTTAATCTTCATAACGCTCCTATCTTAGAGCTAGGATCTTAGTAGAAGTCCATACAAACTTTCCCGAAGCTTCGCGCTTCGATTCGCGACTTCTTGTGCATGTTAGTTGGTTCAAGAAGAAGAACCAACCGACTAGATGACAATCTAGTCGGTCGGCAAAGCTTCTTGAACCGATTAGAATGCCTACTCAATTCTAAGCTCTTTACTGTTTACAGTTAGTCGGTCCACGTTGAATCACCGACCAACTAGTTGATGAACTAGTCGGTCAGTGATCCTTCTTAGAACGACTAGTTGAGCTTTCCCTGTACAGCCATAGTTACTGTTTATCGTTAGTCGGTCAAAGAACGTTTGTCGACCGACTAGTTGATGAACTAGTCGGTCAACATTTGTTCTTAGACCGACTAATTCTACTTGAAGTCAGCCTTCTCTATTTCGACTATTAGTCGGTCAATGAACACTCACCGACCGACTAGTTGTGAAACTAGTCGGTCGGCAAGTCTTCTTAGACCGACTAGTTGTCTATCTCCTGTACTTCACCTTTTGGCTGTTCAACCGTTAGTCGGTCTATGTTGTATCACCGACCGACTAGTTGATGAACTAGTCGGTCAGTGATCCTTCTTTGACCGACTAGTCTGGTTCAGAATAGAGCCGTTGGAGCTTTAATTGAAACGTTTTTCTCTCTGTCTTTCCTCTATCCTATATATACTTGGAGTGCTGCATTCATAGCATTCAAGTTTGATATTTATTGAAGTTTAGAGATCAAAGAGAAAGCATTTAATCCTCATTCAAAGCTCTTTCATTTCTCACTTGAATCTCTCCCTCACTCTTATTTCAAAAGAGAGATTCATTGATTGTGAGCCTTCCAAGCCAAGAGCTTGATTCTAGGTCACCAACATCCACCTAGGCCTCCATTGCTGATCTATATCTTGGAGCTAGGGTTTGATGCCTTCATCTTCCCCAAAATCCTCTTTTCCCTAAATCGTAAGTTTACTCAAGGCATAGGTATTTTGTGGTAAGCATTTCTATTTCAATTTACTTTGAATATTGCAAGTGATTTACTCTCGGTTGTGAGAGTTAGTTTGTGATCCCGGGTTGTGGGAGTCACAATTTCATTTGTGTATGATTTGACCTTGTAGAGGTTTCTACAAGTATTTCATAGTGCAAATTTGAGTTAGAAGTTTCTAACTCAAGTATCCGGAGGGGATCCGGGTGTTTGGGACGTAGGATCATCGGGAACAAGTCGGGGAGACTTGGGTGGATCCGAACCCGTTAAATTGCTTGTTTGCGATTGTTTTCTTTGTTGTCAATATTTACAAATCCGCATTTCCGCATTGTTGGTTGAGTTTGCAAGATAATTAGGAATTATCTTCTTAATTATTTTAAAGTACTATTCACCCCCCCTCTAGTACTTGTACAATAGCTTCGGAGGGCATTACAGGTCCGAATGTGTGGAGGATATTCGACCTTAAATATAAGTAGATGTGTTAGGAGTTTATTACAAATTAATCAACCAATCAACCCCTCTCTCGCTTGGAGGAGAGAGGGTATTTATATAAGCTGCTGGAGTCGGTTGCTTTTGCTGAGCTGGCGGTGTCAGGATGTCAGGGATTCGACCGTTGATGTCAGGGCTGAACGTGTCAGTTGTGCTTTTGTCGGTCGTCAGAGCCGTAAATGTCAGGTGCGCTTTTGTCAGGCTGTCTGGCGGTGAAACGGCTAGGCGTGCTTTCTGCAGGCTGTCAGGTGGCGAAGCGACCATGTGCGCTTTTGTCAGACTTTGTCTGTAATGAAACTGGCAGTGGTGTTAGTAGCGGGTCGTCTCCCTCATTGGGCGGACTGCTTCGAGGCAGAGAGATAGGGGAGCTACTTCTGGGGTGAGCTACTCTGGGGCGAGCAAGCATAGAACGCGTGCGATCAGCTAGAGGGCTTGTCTCTTTGATTCGGATGACGAACTTGTCGCTCTGCTTGGGTGAGCTTCTCAGAGACCCGGCGAGCTATGTCTCATTCTGGAGATTCAGCGGGCCATGACTTGGGCTTTGAAAATGTGTGCCTAGATCGACTGAGCGGATATTGAGGTCGTAACAACCCTTTTAATAATTAGTAGATGTTCTGGATCTTCATTAACCCTTTACTGGTGGCAAAGTGCTAAAGAAACCCATGTGTAAGTTGAATGAGCTATGCATTGACCAATGAGGAATATGTGTGCACCAATCTTGGGTTACCTATTTGAGTGTGGCTGAAAGACTTTGCACATAGAGCCATTGTTGGCCTTGTAAAGTTGTGTCCAAGTGAAGGAACGTGTTGACATGCTATTGAAGATCTTTAGTCACATATTAAGAGTCTAGTAACAGAATCTTGATCATGTTTAGTGATGGCTCATCTATGATCCTTGAGTTGGACAGATTTTCATAGTTATGTATCCTTATACAAGGGTGGTTAGATTTAGAGTTACTTGTGGGGCCTTGGTCTCGAGGGACTATGTACTTATTTTTTAATGCCATAATCTGGGCCCGTTCATGTTCTCAATAAAACATATTAGTTCCTTTTGTCAATTAATTCAACATGTTCATGTTGTTGCTTTGAGCATTTCACGATGGTTTTCTTATTCAAGGATATGATTGGTCCTTGTTACTTGGACTATTCTTCATTGACTTCCGGGCTGTTGACCATTGTGTGGGCTGGCTTAGAATGGTCTCCTTGGTTTGATCTAGATGGGCCCTGGACATTGTCAAGATGCTCAAGTCCATTAACACTGTTTTATAGGTACTTCATGATTTCAATTTCCTTGGTCTGGAAACCGATGGTTAAAAACCAAAAAAAATATCAGTAATTATACATGATGTTAAATGAGAAATGATGTAAATCATCATTTGCAATGCAAAGGTTGAGTGTAAAATTTCTGTATTTTGCATTACATAATATCAAAACAAACTTTAATATATAGACAATCATACAAACACATTTATATTAGGTATCATCTAGGTACTGGGATATCTATTTGGATATTTCCAATAGTTAAGCGTCATCCGACCAATATTTTAACAAGCTGACACAAATATCCATATTAGTCAAAATGCATATACGAATTCAATTTCACATCGAATTATTTATACAAGATTAATAGGTATCGGTTAGTAATTAAATGTTTTTGTAGTTGCAGATGACATGACAACCTCTCATTAGTGAATTACGGGCCTGTTTCTTTGGTTTACTTTGGATTGAGATTTACTGTTGTGAATAGTAAATCTTGGTAGAATCTTGATGTGGGACCTACGGGTTGGAAAGTTGGTTTGAGTATTGTCTCCACACAACTTTCTTGTGCTTAGTGTGTTTTTTTGTTGAGAAAATTGTATGGGAAAATTTGACGTGGGATCCACCAATTAATTAATTGTAATTAAAAAAGAGGAAAAAATGGGCGGGAATTGCTGCAATTGGACAAAGCAAAGGAGAGAGGGGAGTAAGACCCGCACATTGCATTTTCTCAACTTTGAGGAGCAAAATCCCCGCATTTTGAGGGGATTTCGCTCGCTGCTGTGCTTCGCTCCACGTAGGAGCAAAGCACTGATTGAAGGCTGTCCAATTTTATTTCTTTTGGAACAGGACACAGGGAAAGTAGGTTGATTTGACAATGAACAGGATCATAACCAGGGAAAATTCCACTTTCTCCGTTGTTTTTCCAGCAAAGAAACAGACCCTAAAATGAAACAAAAGTCCTTGAATGCCATGCAAAAGATTGCCTCTGTTCCATGGTAAAACTAGCTTCAAAGTTCAAATACCCAATTCCACCAAACAGCCTTGGGCTTTTTTTAAAAAAGACCAGGTTTTGTTTTTAAGAAAACACATCCAAAAAGGTAAAATATTTATCCTTTCCCAAGAACCGAAAACAAAAGAAGAAAAGTAATTTTCCAGCTGTCTGGAGTGAAAATCTCTCTTCCCCTTTCAATTCTCCCCCTCTTCTCTCTCCTCTCTCTCCGTCAAACCGCAGCAAAGAACCCTAGAAGACCGACATTCCTCTCCACAGTAAGTATTTCTTCTTTTGTCTCATACAATGTCACCCTCACATCCATTTAAAAAACGAGATTATGGCCAAAAACATTATTTTTTCCTCCAATTTTTTTAAAGAATTTTCTATTCTCACCGAATGACAAAGAAAGCGAAAGAAAACGACCGAATGCAGCGCTGTTTATTGGAAGATCCTTACTTCTCCTTTGATTATGACCCCGTTAACTCTTGAAACCAGCGTTTTTTGTCCTCAAATTCTTTCTTTTTAGAGCTCGTCCTTGAAACCAGCGTTTTTGGGTCAATTTGGTGAAATGGGTCATCTAGATTTGGGAGCTAGAAAGCAATGTAGAAGTTGAGGTGGCAATATTTGGCCGAAAGAAGAAGTTTTTCACCCAAATAATTCTATCCATTTCTTGCATATTTGCTTAAAAGAGGCATTTTTACTTGATCCACTCCATTATTTTACAATTTGCTTACATGATGGTGTGCTAATGATGAATGTGCTCGTCAGGCCCGGTAGAACTATATTCTTGCCTATTTGTTTAAGAGATAGTGTTTGATTCATTCTTGATATCATTTTGTTTTTTCTGATTTGTGCTTCATTTGGTTGCATTGATTTCTCTAGTTTTGGATACATGAAGGCAATTTTTGTGGATGGTTGAAGAGATTTGTTAACGAGATATATATTTTTGTTTGAAGTTCTACTTAACTGCTGCTTACATGGATAACGTTGGGGGATTGGGACCACCGGGTCTTCGGAATTGGCCCTACATTGATCCACCGATGAAGAACAACCTTGGGTTGCAGCTCATGTCGTCGATTGGGGATCGGGAACGGAAGCCCCTCATATCAAATAGTAGTGGCTTCCCATTAGAATTTGTCCGGGATGGCTGGTTTAGCAGTAGGGAGACAAACAATGATAGCACGAAATTTCTACCTGGATTCAACCCAAACCCAAGTTATGCACTGAATGCCTCTGCAAGCCATACCATCCAGATGCTTCAATCAGCCAACATGCAGCCCAGGAATGATTTAGTCTCAACTGAGGAGGAGCGTGAAGAAGAAGATGAGGCGGTAGTTTTTAAGAAGAGGCCTCAATGCCAGACTAACAAGTCACAAAAGCCAAAGAAACCCAAGAAAGTTGACGCACCAAAGAATGAGATTTCTCAGAGGAGGGTTGGGAAGAAGAGCGAGGAATTGCTGATCAATGGAATTGATTTGGACCTCTCAAAGCTTCCGACTCCTGTCTGTTCGTGCACTGGGAAGCCCCAGCAGTGTTATAGGTGGGGTGTTGGAGGATGGCAGTCGGCGTGCTGCACAAAGAGTATGTCAATGCATCCCCTCCCACTGAGCATGAAGCGAAAAGGGGCACGGATCGCAGGGCGAAAGATGAGCCTTGGGGCTTTCAAGAAAGTATTGGAGGCGCTGGCTGGAGAAGGTTATAATTTGTCAAATCCTATTGACCTAAAGCCATACTGGGCCAAGCACGGTACTAACAAGTTCGTGACAATCAGGTAAAAACTGATGAACAATGTACCATTACGTAGATTGGGAGTCGTGGCTTGTCCCATGGTTCACTGTTTCCATTCTGCGTCCATATGAGCCTGTGGCTATTAAGGTGGTATTTAAGTATAGTCTAAAGCATGAGTTTTCATTCTAGTCATACTAACATGCTCTGGTGAGTTGGATGTTTGGTCTAAGATAAATGTTCTGGCTATCCCTTGTGTTCTCTATATTGTAGGTTTTAGGAGAACATTCCCATTTAATTTGAATGGATCCTTAGTTAACTTAACTTTAATTGCATTTGATCTATCATTATTGAAGTTCTGTTTTCTCTGAAGTTATTGGCTTTATTTATCTAGAGAAGTGGTGTTCGTTGGGTAGGCTTATTCCTAGCAAAATTAAGTTCTGTACTAATTGTCGAAGATGTCTAATGAAGTTTCATTCAAATTGTCGCGAGACTACTGTTAATCTGATGGACATTCAAATTAAGGGGTCACATTAGATATATTTGTGGATTTATGTGCATTTATCATATTTGTTTGCATGCATTTTACTTATGTGATGTACTTCTCTTTCTTTTTTCAGTGTACATGATTTTGTTATTTGCATTTTATTCATCGAATTAATTTTAAGAACAAGTTCCGTGTCAGGACTCAGGAACTCTCTTGCTTACCTATGTTGCTGAAAAGCACATATATTCTTCCCTTAAGAGTGGTTCAGCCATCAGTTTGTCAGCAAGACAGTGTTTCACCTATTTACATTGTTTCCAATTTTTCCTATGCTTAAATATTTACCGGATGAATTCATTCTTTTAACATAATATTATGATAGTGTCCTAATTTGCATTCAGAAGCACTTTACATGCAGAGCTTCTGATTACCTTTTTTCCTTTTTTCCTTTAAAAAAAACAAAAGCAGAGCTTCTCATTTTACATGGTGAGCTAGTGCTCACATACTCAGTTATATGTAGCCCACATAATTTTATTACCTTCGACATCTCTTGTTTGTCCCATCCTTTGGTGATCATTGAATTTTTATTCTACTTTAGGTTATTAGTTTCCCATTCAAAGTAGCAAAGACTTGGATCTTGCATGCTTGTTTATTAAAACAATCAAATCTCTAGCAATGTATCATATTTTGACCTACCTGAAACCGAGGTGGGATGTTTCAACCAAAACCAAGGTGCGAGGTTTCCACAGTATCGTACTAGTTCCGACAGGGACTTGTACAAAATTGGCCGTGATTCTCGTTTTCAACCAATTTCATTGAGCAAATCCTAACAATTCGTAAAAAAAATCTGAAATCGATAAAAAAGTAAACTAATAGAGCTTATTTCAACATAAACTCTTAAGAAATTCGAGGGGATCCAAGCAATTGCAATGTAGGAAAAATAATTGAAATTGAGAGAGAGAACTTAAACCGCATCTGATGCTAAAGCAATCACGCCGTTTCCGCCTCAGCTTTGATCAGGTCGTTGCCTCCATCGTGATGAGAGATCGACATCGACAAAGCAGACATGGCAAGAGAGTATCAATGCAAGAGAGAGGGGAGAGAGATATCGTCATCAGGTAGGGTGATATTTATTATTAGTGTGTCATGGGTTTCGGTTTGGGTTATGGGTTTGTGTTTGTAAAGAGTTGGGTTTGGATTTGGGTTATGGGTTTGTAAAGAGTTTGGATTATGATTTTGGGTATGGGTTATATAATTTTAAAAAATTAGTATTGGATTTCGGTTATGTGATTGCGAAAAATTAATAGTGGGTTTGGGTTTAAAAACTTGATACATATACATATTCATATAAGTATATACGTAAAATATATAGATAAATCCAACACTAAAACTTATAATGAACCCAATAAACTTGTCAAAACTATAACTTTATAAGCGACCAAAACCAAAACCGAGTTCTCTAACTTTAACCGAAACCATTGCATTTAATATTTGATATGAAATTTAAAGGCTGCTTATTTGCTAAGTACCAGGTTTTCAGGTAGCTGATGAATATGTAGCATGCCATTTATGTCTTTGCTAAATTAGGTATGGATTTGCAAAGGATAAAGAATGGATGGTTATCTGCCTTTAAATGCATGTCTGTCCAACAATGCTCTTCTTATGATCGTCGTGCTTGCTTGACGTGCTTTCGTTCACATGAGTTTGTTTTCTTTTATTGTATTGAAATGTTTTTCCCCCACTCATGAATTATTGATTAAGTTTGTATCATTCTTTGTGGAAGATTTAATTTATGTTAGCAGTCAGCTTGTTCTATGTTTTGGTTTATTGGCAATTATTATTAATGCATGTCTACAATTTAATTTACGGGTTAAAAAAATTTCTCTCTCTAAATAGATGTGGGAGTTGGATTTTATTTATTTAGCATATTATTTTTTGATTGTTTCTTTGTTATCAGTTTTATTTACCATAGAAGCATAGTTTAGATACAGATTTACTCGTCATAAATGAGTTACCTGATTGAATCTTCAAAGAGATTCCAAATAAAGAAAACATTTGATATTGGTTAACATTAATTTGATGACCTCTAGCTACCAATTTAGCAGGCTTCTACATACCTATTTTCATTTACATGTTCCATGGAAAGCCTATTGCTTGCTAAGTTCTATCAGCCAAGAACTTGATACTGGCACAAACGGGCCCATTGCTACTACGTTGAGCAAGAGTTGAGGCTTCACACTGTTATTCTGTCTTCCCGATGGGCTTATCTCACAAAAAAATTGTGCTGCAAGGCTAGTTGGGAAAAGGCTATGATAAAACTGGAGAAAAGTTATCTTAAATGAAGTTATCCCCCTTTTGCTTTAACAACCTAGGGAAACTAAAATTCGTGCTCCGCATCACCTGTTCGGGGTGCATTGCTGCAGCTGCAGCCCTCAATATGTGGAAATACTATTACTCCGGCACATACACCATAGTTACATTTATACACGCATGTTTAATTTAGTAATTAGTACACCCACTAAAATGGTTAATATAGTGACTAGCTGCATATTATGACATAACTCGGTTATTGAAATCAATGATAAGCTAAATAGTCATTAATATTTATTCATCCTTTATTAAGCAGGAAAATTGAATTGCAAATCTCATCATTTCTTTTGCTGCTCATGTAGAAATCTTGCCAGAATGCCTGAAATACATTAAGGAAAAATGGGTATAGTGGGGAAATATAACATATAAGAGTATGAGACAACTAGTTCGAGTTAGTGGGTGAGTGGTGAAAGGAGGGAAGATAAAAATTTATAGATTGGGAAGAATAAATTAAAGGGCATAGGTTAGATTTAATGTCTGGGGATGATACATGCATCTGCATTTGCACATGCATGTGAATCACATATACAATCTTGTCAACCGTGCTTTTATGAATGTTAGCAAGAAGTGCTAGTGGCGGTTATCTGAATTTGGAAGAAGTGTTACTGGTGGTTATCCGCTTACAGTATTTAGTTTGAGCTTCAAAAACTATGTTGAACATATATATGTATATGTTAATATCTATCTCAAATATTGGAAGTATATTAGCATGCGAGTTTCATCTATCAGCAAGTACTATAAGCTATAGTATCCTGTAATAATAGTAAGCAATAGAAGCCAAAACATGTCTAGACTAAGATATACTACTAGTGAGATACTTTTCACTACCCAGTATTTTTAGGCTCTTAGTGCAGTAGTGGTCATCAATGACAATTGGAGTGATAATTTCCTCAATGTCTACACGCCTTTACTGTGTTGAGTGTTTTTTTAGAAATCCATTTAATAAAATGTAGCCGAATATTCGATACCTTTGTATTGAATGCATTCATGACTGCTGTAAGCTTCTGCTTGCAAAAAGCTGGTGTGGAATCTCTGTTTGAGACAGCATACCTGCCAATTCATTTCAGCAATCATTTGGACTCTTAAAGCCTGCCATTTTTTATTTATTTTAAAATATTCACAAGGATACCCTTTTTGGTGAATTCGATGTGATTTTATAATACACTCTCCGGGCTCCTCTCGTGTGGGAGGGAGGGAGGGGGTGCATGTGCTCATGGATTTTCATCCCCCTTCTTGGTGTATGTTGAAAGGGGAAAATTTGTTTGTACCCCTCTTTCTTAGATTGAGTTTTTTTTTTCATAATCTTCCAACTTATCTTATTATTTTACCATTGCTTTATAATTGTCATCATGGTTTTGATAGACTTATCACCTACCATAGGCAATGCAAGAAGGGGATTGGAGCGACATTTGATGTCAGGAGTGTTTTCGTAATTTTAGGAGGGCGAGGGGTGTTTCTGTACTTTTACTGAAATTCTTATTATTATTTATATGGGGCTAGAAAGATTAGGGATTTCATGCTGAAATTTTGTGAGAAACATCTTAGAGGTTGATTTGATCCCTTTTTGTTGAGAATGCGGACATCTTGTTGAATTGGTGGCTTGAGAGAGCAGTCCACTCTCCAACGTGGCCAAATATCCTTGTTTCTCTTCTTATTTCCAATAAAAATCGGATTTTTACTCTTCAAACACTAGAGATTCCTATCAATTTGGTTTCAGTACAGTTCGATCTTGATGGCAGCGAGAAAAGTTGCTGCTTGAAGGA